>PVIU01003514.1:0-70926 GCA_004026605.1 Ondatra zibethicus
ATCCTACTCAGCGGTAAAAAACAAGGACATCTTGAAGTTTGCATGCAAATGGATGGAAATAGAAAACGCTATCCTGAGTGAGGTAACCCAAACCCAGAAAGATGATTATGGTATGTACTCACTCATTAGTGGACCCTAGCTATAAAATAAAGGTCACCAAACACTTAGCTCGCAAGCCCAGAGAAGCTGAATACCTAGGAGAACCCAAGGAAAGCATACACAGAACCTCCTGGAAATGGGAAGCAAACAGGATCATCAAGCAAAAGTTGGAAGCCAGGGGCGGGGATAGAGGTGGGAGAAATTTCATCCGATGGATGGAGATAGAGACAGAGACCCACAATCACATTAGGGGTGGTATTAAACACTGTACCAAATAGCACTGGTTTGTACTTTGACTTGGTTAATTTTATATGTGACTTTTACTTCATTAGAAGTAAATAAATAATACTTCCTCTATCCTACACCCTCATCAGCTTTTCAACATGTGGTATTTTCCTTTCACTGTGCTTTCTCTTGATACTGTCACAATGGCATTTTTCTGGGTATCAGGGGAAGAGGCGGAAGCCTCCATCCACCCATAATGACTAGAATTCTCGGGAATGACGACAGGCTGAAAGGAACAGAGCCCTGTGATGGAGGAAAGTGGTCCTGCCTGTCTGGTGCTAAAACCTTGAGTCTATTCTGCTAAGCAGAAATGTCAGGGCACAGGGTTCAGATGAGCAGAGGTTCAAATCTCGAATCTACCACTTCATAGCTGTACAGTTATAGCAAGTCATTAACATTCTCTGAGCTTTGAATTTCCTGTGTAAAATATGGAGCAATGCTACCTACAACACTGGGTCACTGGGGGAATTAAATGCAATGAAGTAGATAAAATGTCTGGGAGAAAGCCTGATTCTCTAACAGAAAAATTATCCCAAGCTCCAGTCACTACAAACACGTTATTTCCCCGGCAAGCACACCAGTGCCACTGGCCATCCCCTTCAGAGGGCCAGAGGGGTTGCCCAGTCCAGGTTAGGGGTTTTCCTTCTGAAGCCAGGGGCACGTCTGGCTCAAGGATAAGATTTCAGAGGAATTTTTTCTTTGTTCTGGGACTCCATGGGACGCTCTGTTGTACTGTGCAGATCAGAAAATGGAAGTGTTGGGCAGAATATATTATGCATATGCATATGTTTATAAAATAACAAGTTCTCTAGAAGGAACTCCTACATAATCAAGTCTGTCAGAAGAAAGGCTCCCTGGGACAGTCATCCTTTGATCAACTGGGAAGAAGTGGGCATTTCAAGAAAAAGTAAATACGTTTAGGCACAATTAATGTGTTTCCTAATATACTCTGACCATTCCTACATCTAGTCCCAGTTGTAATAGTGTGAAATGGTATGGTATTTTGGAAAAAATAAAAAATTGTCTTCAGACGCCAGTATCCAGGAGTGACACAACTGTGTGGGGCCACACAGAGGGCTCAGAGCCACATGCAGTGGCTTGTGGCTCAGCTCATGTGCGTGGCACCACATCTCAACCTGCAAACCAGAGAATTACCCAGGGAAAGGCGGTATGCAGACTCACCCACTGCAGCTACCTGGAACCTAGCATGCTTAAGACAATGCTGTTCATGTCGTCCCTAAAAACTGGAGAGGAAGCTAACAGATTTCACCCCAATGGCTGTTGTCCATCCTCACCATTTTTTAATTGATTTTCGTTGAGTTCTACATTTTTCTCTGCTCCCCTCCCTGCCTCTCCCCTCCCCTTCAACCTTCTCCCATGGTCCCCATGCTCCCAATTTACTCAGGAGATTTTGTCTTTTTCTATTTCCCATGTAGATTAGATCCATGTATGTCCCTCTTAGGGTCCTCACTGTTGTCTAGGTTCTCTGGGATTGTGATTTGTGGGCTGGTTTTCTTTGCTTTACGTTTAAAAACCACTTTTGAGTGAGTACATGTGATAATTGTCTTTCTGGGTCTGGGTTACCTCACTCAGTATGATGTTTTCTAGCTCCACACCCTCACCTTTGAGTAACAATTTTCCCACATCAAATATGCATTTATCCAAATTGGAATGTTTTCATGGCGCCATCTTGGTCTGGAAGGGTCCCCAGGGGAAGAAGTTCTTCCTGAGGGACTCTCACTAGGCAGAAGGTCCTTTGTTTTAAATGCTCCTTGCCTTAAGAGTCTAAGATGGGAACAACAGAGGTAGGCTTCCAGTTAAATTCCAGTTCCTGTGTCAGGAGCTTTTGGGAGTAAAACAGGCAATGAGAAGGGTGAAGGGGATATGAGAGGAAACAAAATTTTCTGTGAAAAATCTGAAGATGTCCCCCCGTGGGTCTAATAACAAGAGAATGTCCTGCACCTGTTCCCCAGGGAGAGATGTGAACCCTGGCAGACATCCCACATGGGGTTGAGGGCTGTGTTGAGCAGGATGAGAGCCAATGGGCAAATACCCGAGAGATCTGAGAGGTGCAACATCACCTGTTACCTCAAAAGCCATTCACTTGGCAAGATACTACAAAATAATGTCTATTAGATCAACGTGGATGAGTATGTTGTGCTGTTCAGCAAAACACGAACAACTGGAAATCAAAAGGAAATGTGGGAGTCAGTGGGTCTACCCTTAGTCAGGTGTACCAGAGAAGGCTGGTAGAACTGGGTAACCCCAAAGAAAAACCTGACTAATAGTAATACATTGAAAACTTGGCTAGACAACACACAGGATGATATGGATTTGCATGCATTTCCTAACTAGTAAAACTTTTAACAAGAAAATATTATATTTAAAAGAAAAATAAAATTGGATGAAATGCGTTCAGAGAATAACATAAAGGCATCAATACTAGAGCCCACATGGATGGTCCAGATCACTGGCAGAGTGTTTGCCGAGCATGTCCCAGGCCCAGGTTCTGTAAAGCAAAGGACACAGTCAACAAGACAAAACGGCAGCCTACAGAATAAGAAAAGATCAGTTGAGGACTGATTTCCAAAATATACAAAGAACTCAAGAAATTTGACATCAAAAGAACAAATAATCCAATAAAAAATGGGGTACAGACCTAAACAGAGAACTCTCAACAGAAAAATCTCAAAAGGCTGAAATTCACCTATGGACTTGCTCAACATCCTTAGCCATCAGAGAAATGCAAATCAAAACAACTCTGATTCCACATTACACCTGTCAGAATGGCCAAGATCAAAAACACTGATGACAGCTTAGGCTTGAGAAGATGCAGAGTAAGGGGAACACTCCTCCATTGTTCAGTATGGCGATTTCCTAGAAAATTAGGAAACAATCTTCCTCAAGACCCAGCAATACCACTTTTGGATATACACACAAAGGAAGCTCATTCATACCACAAGGACATGTGCTCAGCTATGTTCATGGCAGCATTATTTGTAAAAGCAAAAACCTGGAAACAACCTACCTGCCCAAAACTTGGAAACAACCTAGGTGCCCCTCAACTGAAGAATGGATAAAGAAAATGTGGTTCATTTATACAGTGGAGAACTACACCGTGGTAAAAATATAACGACATCTTGAAATTTGCAGGCAAATGGATGGATCTAGAAAAAAAAAACATATTGAGTGAGGTAACCCAGATCCAGAAAGACAAATAACTGGCTTTCAGACATAAAGCAAAGAAAAATCAGCCTACAATCTACAGCCCAAGAACCTAGACAACAAAGAGGGCTCTAAGAGAGACATACAAGGATCTAAGTAGGAAGGAGAAAAAGACAAGATCTCCTGAGTAAATTGGGAGCCTGGGGGTCACAGGAGCAGGCAGAAGGGAAGAAGGGGGAAGAGAGGGGAGTGGGGAAAAATGTGTAGTGCAATAAAATCAAAACAAACAAAAAGAACAAACCGGAACTTCAAGTGGCCACTGTGAGCCTGTGAATGAGCCAATCAGTGTCCAGGAGTTGCTGAACAACTTTAAAAGACAGTTTGGTTTTAATGATAAAGACTTGATCTAGCATTCTTCAAAGTCTCAAGATGAAAATTTATTAAGTAAATCTTAGTCTATTTATAAAACGAATACTATATGCTAAAGTTGGCTTGTTTTGTTTTTTTGAGAAAATGTCTTAATATGCAGCACAGATTGGCCTTGAATCCACAGCAACTTTCCTGTCTCAGTCACCCAAGTGCTGGGATTACAGGTACAAGCCACTACACCTGGCTAGCTCCTGCATTTTTGAATGGTAACTCTCTATTTTACTAAGAAGATCCAAAACCTTAAACATTGAACAAAACTACAAAATTAACCCATTAATACCTACGTACATATTATAACCATGGGTTTTTACTCTAGTATGTATGAATATCAAAAATAAAGAAAATGCCTAGAAACATGTGACTAGCTATGTCATAGCACAGAGGTACTGTGATATATAAAGGGGTCACTAAACAAGGATGATTTGGATCCACATGTAAGGACAATGACCCCTGTACATGTATGAACACAGAAGGATATACTCAGCAAGATGTTTGTTCTGGTATGAGAATGTGATTTATATACATATTCTAAGGCGCTCTCAATCTGCCTTTTTAAAAGGAACTCCAGAACACATTTCCCTGGATGAGTACAGCATGTCCCCAATCAGGTTGACTATAGCCACTGTGTCTGAGGTGAAACTGTGGAGTTCTCTCTCTTTGTTCCTACTTCAGTGTCTTCATTGTGCATTGTCTGGGTGGTTTGTGTGCCAACTTGACACAAGCTGGAGTCATCATAGGAAGGAGCCTCCGCTGAGGAGAGCCTCCATGAGTTCCAGCTGTGAGACACTTTCTCATTTAGTGACCAAGGGGGAGGACCCAGCTTATCGTGCGTCATCCCAACCCTGAGTTGGTGGTCCTGGGTTCTATAAGCAACCTGTGTGAAGCAAGCCAGTAAACAGCTCCCTCCATGGCCTCTGCATCAGCTCCTGCCTCCAGGATCCTGCTCTGTTTGAGTTCCTGCCCTGACTTCCTTCAATAGTGAACAACAATGTGGAAGTGTAAGCCAAATAAACCCTTTCTTCCCCAACTTGTTTTTTGGTCATAGTATTTCATCGGAGCAATAGAAACCCTAACTAAGACAGTGCATATCAGTAGCTCATTTTATATTACATCTTATTGATTTTTTGTCTATTAGAGTCTAGATCTTATGTAGGGAATTCATTCATTTGGCCATTGTATGTTGCAGGCAAACATATATATGTGCATACATATGTACTGTGTATATATGGTTTCACATATAAATAGCTCACACTTATTCCATTTCAGCTTACCTAGTCTGGGATTACAGGTGTGTGTTACCATACCCAGCTAGTATCTTGTTTCTTAGCTGGACTGACCCACTGAAGACATTTTATTAATAATCAAATATGACAATAAGCCTCTTACTTAGGTAAGAGTTCTGAATCAGTGCTACGGGATAACCCTTCTGTGTGCTGTGAATATGTACTCCTCTCATTGGTTGATCAAGAAGCTACTTTAGCCTACAGCATGGCAGAATAAGGCCAGGCTGGAAAGCCAAACTGAAAATACGGAGAGGAGAAGGGCAGAGAGAAGAGAGGTGAGCCAGCTGCCGGGGAAGCAAGAAGCTAGAAAGCAAGTCCATGAAACCCATGGCAAAATGTAGATGAATAGAAATGGGTTAAGATGTAAAAGCTACTTAACAATAAGCCTGAACTATACAGGCTAAACATTCTGTAATTAATATAAGGTTTTGTGGGTTTATTTGGTACCAGGCAGAAGGGACAAAAGAAAAGCTCTGTCTCCGTTTACACATCAGTGTGAACGCAGCACTCATCCAGTTTGTTAAAGTGTAGAAATACAGGGTAAAAAATTCACACATAAACACCAGCTACACAGAGAGGCCCTAGACAAGTGGTTGGAGAATCTGGTTAAGGGGAAAGGAGAAAGCTCATCAGTGCTTTTATTTGTTCCGATTGTTTGTTTTATGTGTATGGCTGTTCTCTTGCATGCACACATATGTGCATGACATGTATGTCTGGTGCCCACAAAGGTCAGTAGAAGGTGCTGGATTCTCTGGAACTAGAGTTAGAAGATGGTGGTAAGCTGCCATCTGGGTGCTAGGAAGCAAACCCAGGTCTTCTGAGAGCACTAAGTGCTCTGGAATACTGAACCATTTTTTCCAGCCCCATATAATTTATAAAGAATGAAAATTATTAAAAACAAAACCAATTGTTATGTTAGGAGCAAAGTTTATTGAATTTACACAGTAAGTTCAAAAATATTTGGGGACAATATTTATATAACTTCCTTCTTTCCTTCCTTCTTCCCTCCCTCCCCAGGGTCTCACTGTGTTTCCCAAGCTGTCCTTGAACTTATACTCATTCCGTTTCAGCTTCCTCAGTCTCGGATTACAGGTATATATGTTAGCACACCCAGCTGGTATCTCAGGTTTCTTAACTGGACTGATCCACTTAAGGCTTATTAATCCATATTAATAGTCAATTATGATTTCAAGCCTATTAATTTAGATAACAGTTTTCTGTTGGTATGAATGAAGTACTTGCCTGGTTTGGTAAAATATCAAGGACTACTCCAGGGCTATGAGTAGGATTGCAGAAAGGAATTTGCACACACACACACACACACACACACACACACACACACACACACACACACACACAAAAAAAAAAAAAAAAACCAAAACCAAACAAACCAAACCATTCCAAGAGACTCAAAGCCCACCATTTCAGAAACTTGCTCAAGAAAGAAGATTGTATCAACAGCTATTTAATGAGGACCAACCGTCTGGGAGGCAACAGTGGTGATAAACACTAGATAAGGTTAATTAATTAGCCATTAGCAGATGAATATTTCAGTTAGCTGTATTGTAATTAAGTTTTAAGTGGTTACACACCATAATAGTTTCAACAAAGCAAAATATTTGAAAGTCAAATGTTATGGTAAAGATACATGCAGTCCCATTTGTGAGAATTTTTATAAACTTATCCTTAATAAAGTTCTCCATTTATATGGAGACGGCAAGTACATCTGAAAACAAAGGCCAGAATACAGTCCGGGTGTGCGCTGGGACAGGTGGACTTCCAGCACATATATCCCCAAGGTATACTAAGAACTCCCTGGGACTCATCTGGCCATCATTTATCTGTTCCTTGGCTAGGCCTCAGATTTCTCCTTAGGAAACACGAGGGCTAGTTTTAGGTTTTCCTGACTCTGTCAGGCTACTTGGTTAAACTACATTAGTGCTTCCTTTGCATTGCCCATGATCTTTGCAATATGTTGTTTCCATATGTGGTGGTGGCTGATGTGCTTTCAGTCGTACACACACACAAACAAACTTTGCATCCAAGTCAAACATATTCAGCGCTTGTTATAAACTAATAGTCATTATGACAAACAGTACCTGAGAGTAAATGAGAAATAATTGGGGATTATTAGGTTGAAAGTGTCAGGAAACAGCTGGCTCACAGAGTGGAAACACCAGTACCTGGTGGTAAAAGGCTCTGGCCTGAGCTGTTTCAATGACCCTCACATGTGTCTAGGACTTTTTGCTAACATACTTGTGACTCATTCTGCTTTTTTTTTATTCCTCACAAGAACAACTTTTTAAAGGATAAAAAACTAGAAGGTATTAATAAAAAGGAAGGCTTCTCAGAAATCCTACAAGTCTCTAGTCAAATGAATCACCAATGAATACATCCCCAGGACTTCAGAACACTATCTCAACAGCCAGGAGACACAGGGCTTGTCTCAAACACTTTCCCCTTCGTGTTTTATTCTAGATTAATCAGGGGCTAAAATTGCCCTGCTGCCAGAATAGCCCATATTCCATTTAGTACGGCTGAGGCTGGAGAGGAAGGAGATGAAATGGATGCTTAAGGAAGTCGACTTGGGGAGATCATAAGGACAGTTACTGCTAATTAGCAGCAGATAATAACTATGGGGAAAGGCATGCATCCTTCAATTCTTGAGACCTTCAAGTTCAGATTCCAGACAGAAGTGAAAATGTGTCTGTCAGAACCATGCTGGCGTCCCTCTTGAGAGATGATGGACAACTGCGCTCTGAGGCTGAAGGCCCGAGTATCTGCGGCTGGAAGCACAGCCGCAAAGAGCCTGGGACCAGTGCAGCTCTCTTCTCCCTGTGTAACTCAGCATCATGAGATCTCAAAATCTTAAAACAACCTCTTCTTTCAGCAGAAGCCATCCCCTCGCCCTGCTGAGCCATGCACACAGCTCCAGACTGTGAGTCACAAGTGGGGAGCTCTCTCCAGCAGTGTCCCCAGCCTCCCCTGAAGCACAGCAGAGGAGTCCTACAGGAATGGATTATAAAACACCTCCAGGCTTGAGGCATTCGTTCAATTTATAGCCCCAATCTCTTGTTCTAAGACAGTTGGGGAGAGCAGCCCCCCCCCCGCCACCTGGGAGCCAGCTCTGCATCTGCTTAAGACTAAGAGGGGCCACAAGGAGAATTCCTAGCCTCGTCCTGTGGGTAACAGTGAGGCAGGAGGGCCAGAGGAAACAAGATTCAGAGTATTCTTGGGGGGGGGAGTTATTTTAATGCTATTTAGAAGAAACTCTCTCTCTCTCTCTCTCTCTCTCTCTCTCTCTCTCTCTCTCTCTCTGTCTGGGCTGCTCTAATAAAATAAGAACATGGTGTTTTTAGTTTTCTCTTAAAAGCCTCTAGCTTGTCTCTTTCCTGCTGGATTTACAATGCTAAAAAGCAAAATCCCAGAAACCTATTTCTGTTTACTTAAAAAGGATAAAGTGTTACCCCAACAGAGGGGCCTTTTACACAGACTGGAAAACAAATGGTTTAAGGGCATTAACATCTACATATCTCTCATGCCAGCACATTTAAAGTCATCAATCATGCATAATCCCGAACATACGAGGTGTAAAAGTGCTAAAAAGGCCCCATTAAAATCCGAGCTTTTTCAGGTGTACCACCCAACCCTGAGAATTCGACCAAGGCTGAAGGAGCTCGTTTATACACACAATACCATTAGGGACAATTTATCATGTCTTTAAAAGTGATGTATTGTACATTGTGAAATTGCTTATTAACTCAAGAAATAACAAACCCAGCTTGTCTAAATGCACTTGAACACCCATAATTGGAATTCTGAAAACTCAAGTTAGAATCTATTCTTTTTCACACAGCTTAAATTTTCTACTAATCTACCTTCTCATTTTCACTTAGATGGTTTTAAATTCACATTTTTAAGCCAGCATGAGAAGCTCCTGCTCTTTCCACAAAAAGTTTTGAGGTGTTTAAAACAGGTTTGCTATGCCTAAGACTTAAAACGAACAAAGAAAATGATAAGAACAAATTGACTTTGGGCAAAATCTAAGAGTAAGTCATTTTTTTCATTCAAATCCACCTTTTAAATTTTTTTTCAAAACATGACCAGTCTGTACTTCCTTCCTGATGTTCCCTTAGTCTATTATGGGGACATATTTATGTGGTTGTTAAAAGTCTTGACTCTTCTACCTGACTTCATTACACTTATTTATTCTTAGGGACTGTTTGTCCTTATAAACATGAAATTTCATACAAAAATAGTGTTCTTGATTTGCTTTAAAGACTGAGAAAAGCCAAAGCTACAAAGTGTAGAAGTCAAGGAAGCCAACTGAAGAACAGACTGCTGGGCAAACAGTTCCCCTCTGAGGTCTCTTTCAGAAGCAGGGCTAGGTTTCCAATTGGAATTTTGAATATATTGACTGGCTTACTACTTCATGTGGGGACATTTCTATGTTCATATTTAGGTGGATTCTTCCTCATGCAAGGTTGTCTACTCATATCAGCTTCACCTAGGACACACTACCTTCTGTGTTTCTGACCAAGGTGACCCAGCGACATGGTTAAGGCCAGAGCCAGAAGTGCCAGCCCTCTTTCTCAATTTCCAGGGCTATAGAATACTCTCATTTATGTGTTCATCCAAAGACTGGCTAGCACTGACAGACACAACGGGGCCAAAATCTGCACAGAGCTGCAGCTACTAAATGTACAGTGTTTACGGAGCACATAGACTGGAAAGAGAAGACAAGAAAAGCTACCAAGGACTCAGGAGTGGTCAGTATTGTGTGAGAGAGCTGTCACGAGTTTAGGGTGACAGTCATGAAGACTGCAACAGTCGGAACAGATGTAATGGATGCAATGCATCCTAGAGGCAAAGCCAAGAACCATGGAGGGGGTACACAACCTTGCTCCTGAAAAATCATCAACTGTGCATGACATGAACCCTGATCCAGCATGTCATCATCACGTTTTGAGAGATATTAACAAGATGAACAGGATTGATAACCATATACATTTGACTAAATCTTCATGAATTGGACACATTGGATACATTGCTGTGGGATAATCCCTCTGCAGGTGTGATTATGGTCTCCTCTCAGTGGTTCATAAAGAAACTGCGGTGTGCCTATAGCAAGGCAGGTGGGAAAGCCACACTAAAAATACAAAGAATAGAGGGGAGGAATAGGGGAGATGTGAGCCAGCACCAGGGAAGCAAGATGTGCTAGAGTTCGGGGAAAGCCACCAAGAAACTTGGCAAAATGTAGATTAACAGAAATGGGTTAAGTTGTAAGAGCTGGTTTGTTATAAGCCTGAGCTACTGGCCAAACATTCTGTAATTGATTTAAGCTTTTGTGTGATTGTTTGAAATCGGGTGGGTGGGACAAATGAAAAGCTCCACCTTCGTCTACAATCCATTGTTTAAAAAGGACTTTGCTTCTGATACCTTAGCGAGGGGAGCACTATGCAGCGATGCGTAAGGAAACTTGACTGTGAAGCCCTCCATTGGGTGTAGGAAGCACCCTGTGGCACTAGTGTCAGATCTATTCACCAGTAAGCACAGGGACAGATGCCACCTGGTGAAAATGACCACAGAATGGGAGTCAAGGCCATTTTCTTACAGATTTCATCTTTGATCAACAGACAGCAATCGATAGGGTCTCTGATGTTTCTGCTCATAAACCAGGGGAAATGCATAGTGCCCTAAAGAGCTGCAGGTCCAGGACCATGACAAAAACTTCCGCTGCTGGCTTCAGTCCTTCACACTGTACCACTGAAGACGGAGCTTACTCATCCTTCCAAGTGTAGCACACTCCCAGACCCCAGCTTTCTGAGGAGCTGCGAATTCTACCTTGTGGCTGTGGCTTCAAACAGTTCAAAGCTGACTCCCAGCCAGAGTCCTCCCATTCTCCGAATTGACTATCCTTTCTCTCCTACTGACAAATAAATACTTCATACTTATGCTACAGCTCTTGGTCTACCAAGCAAGGCTTCCCCAGAGCTGCTCTTTTATTACAGTTTCCACTAAACTAAACTCCTCAGAACAGGGATTGTGCCCTTCCTTTTTATATCTCTACTGGGCCTTGTATTGCACATAAATGAAAAACAAAATGCTTGTTGGATCAAACTGCCTCAGCAACCAGGAACAATAATACTGCAGTAAGTTAAGAGTCCAATAACAAAATGCAAATTCCAGTACAGCGCAATGACACTTAAGTGGGACGAACGACGTGCACTGCTTACATTACATGGAGTTGTAAGACCTAAAAACAGCGCGTTCTTCTTCCCATCACGAAGATTCCCACACTGTTGCCAGAATGACTTTAGTGCAGACTTTAAAAGTCCTGTGAACACTTCCAGATTGCTGCCGAATAGTTTCAAAAGTAAAAATGCAACCCAGTGGGCTATGACTTTCCCCAACTACCTGGACAGCTGGGTTCTTGGTTTCCAGAGCCTCTCACCAAGCAGATGGAGTCTTCTCTTTCACCTTTCCTTACACCCACCCAACCGGTCCCACCACTCACTAGCTCACAAATGCCTTCCATTGTCAGGAACAAAGGAAAAGGGTGCCTGAACGCTCCATCCAGCAGGAAGGAGCCTAACTGAGGTCACAGGCATCCTTCCCCCAGCTGGGTCTTGTCAGGAGCAAAATGATGACTGTGCATATCTGAGCCAAACATTAAAGAGGAAGATCTGTTAAAATTAGGTACGGTTTGGCATGAGAAACAATGGTCTGTGTATTCTGCAGAAACAGCACCAAAGAAACTCCAGGCCAGCCCTGGAGTTCAGGGCCTCCAGTGTGTGTGTGTAGTGGGGCAGTGAGGGGTTCAGAGGAAAGCTGCTGGAACGTCACACAGCTCCTCAAGAGTGACTGTCAGACCTTTGAACACAGGACGGAGGCCTTCTTCCACCCTTCACCTCGTGTCTTAGACACACAGGCACACACACAGAAGGCTGCATCTCTATTTGCAGTGCACTGGCTCAGCGTACATACGCTTATTCAACCACAGGAGTCAGCCGTAAAAACCCTTAGGTTAGTGTGGCATACACAACACAGTCAATATGAGAACCTTCTCAACCCACAACTCTACATACTTATCATTTCTTTAAAAAGAAGCCACTGTGACTGTTCCCGAGGAAGCACTTACCTTTCCTTAGACTCTTTTGTGCATCTCCTTGTTATTTGCAATGTGCTGAGTAGACAAAGCTCACATGTATGATCCTATGTCCTCCGAGCTATCCTCTGAATCCTGCTTTCTTTCGGGCAGTCAACTGAACTTCCCCTAGGAAGGCACTGTGCCGCCTAACTCATGGCGTTCACTCTGAATGTCCTGAGAGAATCTGTGCAAGATGGAAGGTATAGGAAACAAGCCTGAAGCTCAGCATCCACAGCAGGCATCTTGCTCCACCATTATTTTAGGTGACCTTCAAGGCCATCTGTTTCTTAAAGTCCCTGCTGAGGGCTCATATTTCCCTAGATCTAAATTTATTTCTCCTGCCTTCTGACATTTATTAACTTTACAGTAACTATCTGCCTGTTGTGTTACCACTGTTGGGCCGAGATCCTGAACAGCTGGAGCGTCACCCTCACAGCTTCCAGCAAGGTGTCTGATGATGATGACGATGGAGCATGGTCTTACATGTCCCATATCACCATGATTATTACAGGTAAGAAATGTGGTTCCAGCCAGGCAGCGGTGGCACATGCCTTTGATCCCAGCACTTATGAGGCAGAGGCAGGTGGATCTCTGAGTTCAAGAGGCCAGCCTGGTCTACAAAGTGAGTTCCGCGACAGGTAGAGCTACACAGAGAAACCCTGTCTCAGAAAAAACAACAACCAAGAAAAGAAAACACAAAAACAAACAAACAAACAAAAACAGAAAAGCAATTGAAGTTCAGAGATGAACTTGCCCATGATCACAGCTTGTTAAATAAAGAATTCATTCTTACAGCTTCATACTATGTCACTTCCATGGTAGCCATAATTTTTAAAATTAATTTTGACTATTAAATAGAACTATAAGTGCTTTTTTAAAAAATAAGTTTTAAAATCTGACAATGTAGCTGTTATGCGTTTAGTGACTGTGCTATAGAGCCCCTCCCTTGCACTGCATCTGGGACAGAACTCACCGCCTCACACCGACTACCGGGCTATCTGAGGTGCTGGGGCTGGAATTCGGGGTTGTTCATGCCAGACAAGCGCTGTATCACTGTCTGGTAAATCTAAGTTACCAATGGAAACCTTACAGTGTTTGTTAAATTTCACTTAAAGGCAGCAATTTCTTGGTTGTTTTTCATTCTTACATCAGCCACCGTCTGTCTTCAATCTTTTGTGACTTTCTTTTTTTTCTTTTTTCTTTTTTTTTTTTTAAAGGGGGGCTTATCCTGGAGTGCAGAGTGGCCCAGAACTCACTATCTATGGCTGGCTGGCCTTGAACTCATGACCATATTCCTATTTCAGTGTCCTGAGTGCTGCTGGACTTACAGGTGTGAGTCATTAGGCTCAGTGATATCTGTGCCTTCCAAGGACGTGCTGGAGTTTCTTAGTGCGGAGTCCTGGTCCTGGCCTCTGAGCTTCTGTCCATTTGGATCTGCCTTGCTATTGAAAGGCAGTTTGCTTAGAAGACAGTTCTAGGCTGGAAAGCATCTTCCTTTAGCTCCTGGGAGAAATTATTTTGCTGTCTTCTCAAGTCTCATTGAGATTCCACTTTCCATATAATTTATAGTTTCTAGGTATTGTCCTGTGTACTCTATTTTTAACCTCTCCTTGGCTTTGGTGTTATACAGTTTTGAAACAATGTATCTAGATGTGAAATTCTCTATTTTGCTTGCTCTATTTTGTATATCTGTTAATTTTTACCTTTTGCCGTTGGGGAATTCTCAGCTATTAATTTTTTCAAACAGTACTGCAACATTACCTCCTGGAACGCAATTTTTACTGCTGTTTGTTATCTGGGACAGCCACACATCACAGGCTGGCTTTGAACTCAAGATACTCGCCTTAGCCTCCTCAGTATAGGGATTACAGGCAAGGACCTCCAGGTTCAACTTTCAAACTAAAATGCCTTTTGGGGTTCCACTGTCTCCACCTATCCCAACACCTCTGATGTCTTGTATATAATATTACATCACTGCCAAGTTCTTTGCAACTTCTTGTGGTAGATTTCCTAATTCACTAATTGTCTTTCCTCCTCTAATTTATTTTTCAACCTATTCATCCAGATTTGAATTCTTGGCTTCCTTGATGTTGCAAACATCCTTTCAAACTTCTTGTGTACACTTACTCCTGCTCTGGAATCTTTGTTGACAATGCTGGCATCAGAAGACTTGGGAAATGAGAGCATGCAGTTTGCTGCTGGAACTGATCCCGGCTATGCTTTGTTGTACGGTTAAGTTGGGAATACTTTCTTACAAAAAAGTGTTCACTTTTGCTGGACTTTGCCAATCAGGACATGCTTAGTATGATTTTTATCCTCTTGGTGTGCACCCTTTGCTAAGTAGGATTTAAAGCTGTCCATGGTGTGTGCAGACATGCACATGGTTCACAAGTGACAATAAACGTGTTTCTATATCTTAGATTCCCAGTGCAGTATGCCTGAGGGTCTGTTTGTGCCCTAAACACTTAGGTCTCCTTATTCACTTTCAGCTCACTGTCCCTTCTATGGTTTCTACTCTCTGTTTCTCTCTTGCTTCATCTTGGATATTTTCCTCATTTCCTTGAGAAGTCTTCCACATATTATTGATCTATCCAATGGCCAGCTATGTTTAGAGAGAGATAATGCTCAGCCTCAAACAATAGAGCTTAGGCTATCCTGTCAGAGGAGGGTTCTCAGATGGTAGAGTAACCATTTCTTGCCATCTTTCTTTGTCTGGAGACCTGAGTCTTCCTTCCCGTGGAAACAGTTGGCTAGACTAGAAATGTACTACTTGATTTTTGATTTCAGTATTTTCCACTATAGGTAATATTAGTAGTTGGGCCAAACAATTCTTTGTCCCATAGGGCTTTTAAAAATATCATAAGCAATCTAGTTTCCTTGGCCTCTGCATGCTAAAGTCAGGTAAATGAGAAGATAAAAGGCCTCTCATAGCCAGTGACCTACATGGAGAGTTCTGATGCTTAAGCCTTTGGGGTTTTTGTTTTGCTTTGTTTTTTCTCAAGATGGAATTGTCCTTGAAATTAATAGCAAAACCCAGACAAGGCCCACAAAATCTAAGTATGATCAAGCTTATCTCGGCTCCTTGACGAAGACCAGAACATTCTATCACACTCGCACATGGCCCCTGAGTCCATGGTATGCTGTGCTCCTTCAACTTGGCTCTTTCTGCTTCTTGAACAATCGCATCCCCATCAATCTCACTTCTGATGCCCACCCAGCTGCCACACTTTGATCATGCACCAATATATACAAAAATCTTTTCCTGGCTCTCAGACTAGAAATATGACTGTTATAGAGTCTAACAATGATCTCTCTGTGATCTACTTAATTAATGTAAGTGAAAGTTTTTGTATTTTAATGACTATTTGCACCACTGGGCTATAAAATCCACTAAGGATAGGGGTGTTTGACTTGTTCACCACTGACACATAGCTAACAAGAATCTGCCATGTAAGGACTCATAAATATTTAGTGAACGGAGGAGTTAAGAACTGATAGAGGACTCATCCAAATAGTGTTCTCTAGGAAAAGTTACCCTGAAGACTTCAAAGAGGTACGGAACAGTAATAGTCCACGGGCTAGGGAGATGTAGTAGTTGGTAAAGTGTTTGCTTTACAACCATTAGGACCTTAGTCTGGATTTCCAGAACCCACCTAAAAACATGCGGTGCATGTGCCTGTGACTTCAACAACAGTGAGGTGAAGCCAGGACAGGAGGGTCCTGGAAGTTTGATGGCCAGCTAGCCTGGCCTGTGTGGAGAAGCTTCAAGTCCAGAGAGAATGAGACTCAAACCAAAGGTGGGAAAGGCATCAGCACTGACACCTGAGGTTGCCCTCTGATGGCTACATGTGTGTCACATGTACTTGTACAAACACATATGAACACACAAATTAAAAAAACAAAACAGCATATCCATGTAAACCAATGTGCACGCAGGTGCCGTACAATGTGAAGAGAGACAAGGAGAAAGGCTACGTGTGAGGGTGAGCAAGGACTGAGAGCAAGTGATAGACACAAGGTGCGAAAGAGCATACACAGCCCATTGTTTGTCTGGCTCTAATTCTGTCATGGAACCCTTTGCTGGTGGTGAATATGTGCATAAAATATATTAGATGCTGAAAGTGTAAAGCTGAATGTGAAGTTTCACAGCTTGCATTCTGAATACCTATTTTAGATGTATAACGGTTGATTAAGTTGTGCAGACCTTGGGTCTGGTTAATGTTGGTGTGTGGTGTATTTATTTATTAAGAAGTTTTTAAAAGACAATGAAGTTTATACAATTAAAAAAGGAAATAGTACTAAATATTGATCTGCACAGCCTCTCTGCTGCCATCTGCATTTCCAATGCAAACTTCTCAACCTATAATATCTTGGACTATAGTATCTTGGACTATAGCATCTTGGACTATAGTAACTTGGACTATAGCATCGTGGACTATAGCATCTTGGACTATAGTAACTTGGACTATAGCATCTTGGACTATAGCATTTTGGACTATAGTATCTTGGACTATAAAAACTTGGACTATAGCATCTTGGACTATAGTAACTTGGACTATAGCATCTTGGACTATAGCATCTTGGACTATAGTAACTTGGACTATAGCATCTTGGACTATAGCATCTTGGACTATAGTATCTTGGACTATAGCATCTTGGACTATAGCAACTTGGACTATAGCAACTTGGACTATAGTATCTTGGACTATAGTATCTTGGACTATAGTAACTTGGACTATAGTATCTTGGACTATAGTAACTTGGACTATAGTATCTTGGACTATAGTAACTTGGACTATAGCATCTTGCCCTTGCCAAGCTACTGTGACACTTGCTTCTTGCAAACACCTTTTTTTTTTAAAATTTAAAGCATTCAATAAGTGCACATTTGATGCTAAAATCTATCTCCCATACAGTCAATATCATGGACCACCATAGCACCTTATCAGAAATCCTCAACCCATTACCAATATGAACGTGGTGAAATATAGATTTTTAAGTTTTGAGCTAATAATCCCAACCATGACCCAACTGCCCCACAGTCTGGAAGTCTGAATTCTATTATCTGTATACTCCATCTGTTTCATTGGACCGGTCTGCCGATGTGGTTCTATTTAAAAGTCTCTTACCTACAGTGGTGTGTGCTTATGAAAAACAAAACCTCAGCACACATCCCCCTTCTCCTCTGTGAACTGACCTTGCTCTCTGCTGAGAACCTTGTCTGCTGCCGTGGACCTCACAGGATTTAGAGTGTTGTGATTTATTTCATGCTGTGACTTGTCACCAACAGCTGACAATAGCCTTGTGGGTTAGCCAGACTTTACAAAATGACCAGGTCCATAAAATCTCCATAAACCCTTCAAAAGGTCCAACTGTCTGGATGGCTCACTGTCCATTAAAGTGCACAGGGGTCCTCTGAGGGTTTGATAGTTATCAAGAGAAAGAAAAGAAAATTCTCTGAAAGCTGCCTCTTTAAGTTTTTGAGAATTCCCTTTAAAAGTCTGAAGAGACTCCCTTGGCTGGCCAGCCACCCAGCATGAAGGAGCCATGGGTGGTCTTGTTGCTTCCCCTGAAACTGACAGCAAACCACAAAACAGTGAACCGAAGATAAACCGGTGCTGTCTACACTTTTCCCTTTGCTCAAACGCAGGAAGATTTCATTTTCCTTTTAAAATAAGAAAGCCATCCTCCCTCCCAATGGCAGGGGTATATGAGTTCAGCTAGGTGAGCCCTTAAGCAGCTGACAGGGCTCCTTGCCTGCTGCTCTGCACTTGAGAGGCCAATGGGAAGTTGCTACATGGGACTCAAAACCAAATCTGGCACTGGCGCGAACTGTCAACCTGGGCTACCCAGCACTGCCTCCTGAAAATAACAAACTTAGTGCTGTGCTTTTGTGCAAACTTGTGCATATTTTTGGTGTAAAGTCAGTATCGTGGAACCTGCATGAACTGCTTCCTGTGAAACCCATTTTTTTTTTTGTAAAACCTCAAAATACCATGAACATACAATTACCAAATGAAGCGTGGGTTTCCAGAGACAGTCTAATGAAAAAAAAAAAAAAAAACAAGAGGAAATCTAAAAAAAAAAGGAACAAGAACCCAAAAAATGGTTAACAGGAGGCCATTGAATTTCCCAAGCACGGTGATATGAGCTTAATTGAGGCTGACGCATGACAGACTCGCAAGCGCAGTACCGCTGGACTCTGACTGAAGCTGCTGACAGAGGGTAAATGGTGCACGGCAGCAGGGCTTGCCCTGGCCTGGCATGGCCACGTAGGAGCACGCAGCCTGTCAGGAGATAGCACGAGGGCTAATGAAGGGCAGCCCTTGTTTTTAAAATTCCTCTCACTTAGTTTTGGATCAGACTTTACACCATGAAGCCTTCTCAACCTTTAGTGCTCAGTTAAGGATTTGTGACACTTATTTAAAAATTAATGCATTCTAATCAATTTAAAGTTAGAAAGCCCAGAGCCTGCAAAAGAGGGAAGACAAAAAGAGAAAAGGGCAGAAGAGGAAAAGTAAGTTTGGGAGGTAATGTGGCCAGGAGAAAGAAAAAAATACCTAGCTCTGGATATCTTGAAGAAAGAATTTCAGGAAGGCAACCATGCCAAGCCAAGAAGTTAGAGGACGACAAAATGTATATTTCTATATATTCTAGCAAAGGTATGAAAATCTAGGAGCCTGCTAACATTTCTACATTAAAGAGGACCAGTTAAGTCTCTCACAGCTATAAGGCTGTGCACCCCACTGTAGAACACTCATTTTTCCAAGATGGGCTGACTTTCAAAGGAACAGACTAAGTGAACTGTGCACACACTCTAATAGACAAGACACATTTCTTGCTCTGTTGCATAGCATTGTTAACAAGGAAAAAGATCACCATCTTAGGCACCAAGCCTCACATACGAAACAGGAGGAAGAACACGGCATGTTTCCTACCTCCCACATATCTGTGAAATAAACAGCAAAATTGAGCATTGACTGAGGGTCCAAACACAGAAGTACACGTGAACTTTCATCTCTCCCTGCTATGATGCAGGAGAGGACTTCATTGCAAATGTTGCTCATGTTTTACGTAATGGAAACCAGAGTTCTGAGATCTACAAATTTAACCTTTTATAAATAAAGGCTCATCTCAGAATTGCATGATTTTTAGTAAAACTAGTGGAATAGAGGAAGAAATCAGCTGGGGTGAAATGTAGAAAAGAGCAGCTTTATACTGTGCAACGAGCAGTCTGCACAGACCCGTCCCGACGGACCACACCACGTCCACTCCCCACACTGGTCCAAGGACAATTTTTCTGACTACTGCAGTACATGGCATTAGAATGTGAAAGCAGCCACAATTTTAATCACATCAAGATTGCAATGTCTCCATTTTGTACTTTTGATTTTAGAAGCTGATAATCACAGAGGTTTGATCAGAAGGACACGCTCAACAATTGCCTTTTCTTACAAGCATGCTCTATCACAGACAAACATTTATTAGGAGAATCTTCTTCCTATATTTAGATTTTATAGAACAGTTTAGGATACTGATATTAAAAATAAAATGTGTGTGTGGCATTAGATGCATGTGTGTGTGCAGGTGTGCATCTCTGTGGTGGCCCAGAGACATCAGATGTGCCACCCTTGTGGCTTGAGAATGGGTTTCTCACTGAACTTGAACTTGAAGCTCTGCTGGTGGCCAGAAAGTGCCAGGGGTCCCTCTGTCTCTGGGACACACAGTGCTGGGCTCATAGGAGGGCATCTAAGCATGCCCAGCTTCTTTTTGGGTCCTGAGATGTGCACTTGGGTCATCATGCTTGTGTAGTAAGTGCTGTTACCTATGTGGGCATTTCCCCAGCCCCCGGGCAAGTGTTTTTTAATGAAATAATTTTGATTGCTTCTAAATGACTTGAAAATCACTCTCCTGAATCTAGCATTCATTTTTTACAACATGTACCAGGAAAGATAACAAACAGATTTCATAAAAATGACCAAACAGTTTGTTTAAATCTCCAGGGCTCTTTCTGGACATTTACATGTTGGACACAGGAGCCGTCCATCGGCATGTGCAATCCTTTTTCAGGTTACAGTTCAACAGCACAAGCTGGAAGCAGCAGAGTGCACTGTCGAGACGAAGATGAGAGGGCTGGCAGGTGCACACCCCACTGCTCCACCTTGGTGTGACTTCTATGTGGCCCTCAGTCTAAGGCAGCAACACCGCTCTACACTGTGCTCAGGTTAAGTGTATACCAGCACTGTGCTGAAACAGCTCCCATTACAAACTCCTAGGATCCCACGTTTGTGACAGGCAACATAGAGAAATGTAGGAAGAGGATGGAACACACCCTTCTAGGAAAACACCAAAAATCACTCTGACAACCGACATTTTCATTTCATATTGCACAGTGCGTGCAGTATGGATCCATCTCAAAACCTACAGGAAGACTCTGTAAGCAGGCATTTTCCACAAGTGCTTAATGACGAGCTATCAAATGCAACAAAAGGGACAAATGTATTTTCCCTTTGGTTAAAATTACTTTATTTCTGTGCTATGAAATAAGAATCAGTTATCTTCACCAATGTAGGTAGGAGGTAGAACTCAAACCAGATGGTGTCAAGGAGCATGTCCAAACCAAGGGGTCTGACTTGTGCCATGTTTTGCTTGGTTTGAGGCTGGGAAATGCTTCCAAGGAGGCTCATGCTGTAGAAGCCTCTGCCCAGAGGAAGAGCTGTTGGTCCCAGCTCTTACCATTTGTATAGATGCTATTAAGGATGCCCGGTCTTCCACAGATCTGGCCATAGTGGAGGGCCCTAAATGGGCAAGCCTGGGGGATGCCCAAACATGGGAAGTAGAAAAGTATACTTTCCATGATTCCGCCATTGCACTAATGTTGAGTTTAACAAGCATAGGACCAGTTAAGTGCACTTCATGCAAAATTGACGTGTCTGTGCACAGTAAGCACTCTGTCAGGCAAAGTCCAAGTTTATGCATGTGCCTGAATTCTGTATTTCTGTGAAGCGTTAGCCTTTACTTTTGCCTCCCTGTGTTTACTTTTTTTTTCTCTCCTGCAAATATTTCGCTTAAATGCCAGGGCTGAGGCCTCTAAAAATGTCATGAATAAACTGGTTCTAGTTTGTGATAATAAGGCTAAACTTTGCTGTCCTTTCACAAGTGAGATTCCAGAGTGGAGTGATTTGCTTATGGGTGCAGTAACTTCACCGAGAGCTTGCTATAGAGATTTGGGGTGACCACTGAATCTCCAACTGAAACCTGATGCAGCTCATGGAGCAGATGGCTTTAGTACTCTCCAACTGAGGGGAGACAGTGAGGAGGGAGGGGTGCACACCACACAAACACCTACAATAGCTTCTGCTAAAACAGAAGAAAGTTTCTCAGCTGGCCAGCCCATCCAACCATCCATCCACCCACCCACCCACCCATCCACCCATCCACCCATCCATCTATCCATCCATCCACCCACCCATCCATCCACCCATCATCCACCCACCCACCCTTCCACCCACCCATCCATCCATCTATGCATTGTAGCACAGACTGGTCTTAAACTACGAATGTTCCTGCTATAACCTCATGAATCCTTAAAATACAGATGAGATTCATCACACCCCCTGTTAAGGGTGTTTCTTCAAACAAGCGATATGAATTCTATGCAGAAATAAAACTATAAAATTACTAAAGCCCGTCATATTATGTATCTGTCTATGAAATGTTTATTATTGCTTCACTATCCCCAAGTATCTGATGCAAAAAGTCTTTAAGGCATGATTCCTGTTTTCACAGACTTTATACTCAAAGCATTTGAGTTTTTCATTACTTTTAAAGATATCTACTTATTTTTAGATGTATAGATGTTTAGCCTGCATGTATGTCTGTGCCCTACACGCATGCCTGGTACCTGCAGAGGTCAGAAGAGAGTGTTGGATCCCCTGGAGCTGGAGTTACAGACGGTTGTAAACCACCAGCTAGGCACTGGGAATCAAACCTGGGTCTTCTTCAGAGCAGCCAGCGCTCGTTACCCGTGAGCCATCTCTCAAGCTCCTTCACTATTGTCATATGTATAATTATTTCTAAAACAACTTTAACCACTCCTAAAGAAATTTCATTTTTCTAATGATCTTGCTCCATATCTGAGAAGTTTAGTTAATTTAATAATTTAAATTTAGTTTTTAATTTTATTTTATTTTTGGTTGCTCTGTAGATCACAAGGGCCTTGCACATGGGAGACAAGCAATAACTTAATCATTTAAATATTTGTTTACTGCTAACTCCTTTTCTTAGAGGAGATCCTTACTTTAAGGAGCTTTCTTTCGGGGGATGCGCCCCACCGCTCACTCTTCCTCTGAAGCACAGCTGTGGTTTGCAGTAGGATGGGGCAGCAGAGCATACGAGGAACTTCTTATTTAACAATACTTAAGTAGGGTTCAGGAAATCTTTATTACTAACTACATGCGCCATTTATTTCCCCAAATGAGGATTCTTTCTACAGAGTCTTACCTCCAGATCCCCTACCTTTTTTGGAACGGAAGGTCTTTGCCTCATTGCTCAGGCTGGCTTGAACTCCTGGGCTAAAACAGTCCCCCCGCCTCAGTCTTTGGAGTAGCTGCAAACAGGGGTGCATGCCACCACACCCATGTCAACCCCACTTCTGCTATGTGAATATTTCCTCCAAACAATTTTCCCAAGTACAAAGAGCTGATTGATGTTGCCAGGACAACAGATGGGTCTCATGTTCCACAGGACAATGTTAATAAAGAGACTAAGGAACAGGAATATTTCCTAGTCATCTAAAATGGAGCCGTGTGAAAAAAAAAAACAAATCAGACTAAGAAACAAGGGGGTTGGTGTTTATTCTCCTGACTAAGAAAGGTCAGATACAGGGGAGTAGAATGCTACATCTTAAGAAAGTCATTATTTTAAATGCTGAGATTCCACTGAATAGAAGAGTTTTCAAATATTAAAATCTCTGTGGTAGGCTTTGACCTCAGAATAACAAGAAAATGGCAGGTGCTTATTTTTCACATATAAAAATGACACTTATTTTAAGGCCATTACATAAAAGGGCCATTTTTCTTTATAAAATAAATAATTGTGCTGATGATTCAATATATCTGCCAGCATGTGTACTCATGGCTTGAGTGATTATTTCATGACTTAAATATAAAATAGAGCTATAATACCTATAAACTTAAAGCCCATGGTACGAGTGGCCTATGGGCCACATATTGGTTTTCCCTTAGGAAACCATTCACTCAGCTTACTGAAGAGGCCTATAAGTGTTCTAGTTCTATTATATACATGGCGCCTTCCTCATTGCAGAGGACTGAGCGCAATACTTAAAAATTAAAGTGATTATATACACATGCAAATAGATCTATACATTGCCTGTATGTATACCTGTGCGTTGCATGTGGACAGTACCCATGGAGGCCAGAAGAGGGCTTCAGACCTCTAGGAAACAGTTACAGATGGATGTGAGCCACCATGTGGGTGCTGGGAATCAAACCTGGGTCCTCTGGAAGAGCAGTCAGTGCTCTTAGACACTGAGCCATCTCTCTAACTCCCCTAGCCTGGGTTAAGTGCTTAAGTATATTCTTTCTCTCTGAAAGAAAACTCATTAAAATAACTTTTTCTAAGAAAAAGTTGTAATAATGAACAAATATTTTAAATACATTATCGTTTCCCAGCATGTACAAGGCCCCTGGTGCAATCTGCAGTACGTCCCCATATCAAATATACACACCCAGACACACACGCACGTATGCTTGTCTTGAGCTCATAATCCCCCTGTCAGCCTCCTGAGTACTTGGGGTTGTAGGTACGATTATAACACTCGATGTGAGTATCTTACATTACAGAAAGGTTTGCTGGACTGTGCTTTGTTAAGCAGCCTGTAAGACAGCCTCAACAGATACCCATGCACTAGGTGTATCTACCTTGATGTCGTCCCCTTCCACACTGAATAATGGTTGGACTATCTAATCAATGAAGTGCTGCAGAAATACGTCTAAAAGCACCCTGCATACAGGAATTCGCCCAAACATTCCCCGAGAAAAGAGAGCGATGTGCAGACACAAACACAGGTCTTGAAGGAAAAGACTTGACAATGGCAGTGGGCAGGGAAACATACACACACCTGGCAACATATTTGTTCAAAGGCTGGGCTGGGAAGACAGTTTATCGAGTAAAATGCTTTCTGCACAAGCATGACGACCCGAGCGCAGGTCCCCAGAGGCCAGGCCAGGAGCTGCATATCTTCAACCCCAGTGCTGGAGGCAGAGGTGGGCAGGTCTGGAGCACACTAGCCAGCTTGTCTACCTAACAAGACAGCCCTGGTCCAAAATTAAGAAGTGATTTAGAAAGACACCCAAGCTCAACCTCTGGTCTCCATATGCATGCACACACACAAAACTAGCAACGCACCCAGACAGACAGACAGACAGACACACACTTTCTCTTTGCTCAAACTTTCCAGTTATTTAACATGTTGCTACTCAGAAACAATTCCAAACTGCAAAGTACAGCATCTAGTGTGATTCAGAGATATTCGGGCAAGAAAGGACTTGTGAGCCAAGTACAGGAGCACTGTCCTAACATCATATTTACTTGAACTTGAGAAAAAATATCAGCCTGTGGGAGTCATTTTCTGCACTTCCCATGATATCCCTCTGTGAGGTCTACCAGGGGAAGGGCACTGAAACTGGCTTGGGAAAGCCGCACTTTCTAGACCACCTGCCATGCCTCTCAGCCTGGCACTTTGCTGCCCACAATCGATCAGCTGGCCAATAATGGTCTTACACACTGTAAAGATTGGTCATTCATATTGATTTAATAAAAATGCTGATTGGCTAATAGCCAGGTTGGAAGTGTAGGCAGGGCAACCAGACTAGAGGGAATTCTGGGAACAGGAAGGGCAGAGATGCACTCATCAGCTAGACACAGAGGAAGCAAGATTAGAATGCTGCACTGAGAAAAGG
The DNA here is from genome assembly GCA_004026605.1 of Ondatra zibethicus. Classification (NCBI taxonomy): domain Eukaryota; kingdom Metazoa; phylum Chordata; class Mammalia; order Rodentia; family Cricetidae; genus Ondatra; species Ondatra zibethicus. Next base: position 25,395 of record PVIU01003514.1, read on the forward strand.
TATCAAGCCACATGGCTAAATATAGACAAGAATTATGGGCTAATTTAAGTTTTAATTTAAGTCGTAAGAGCTAGTTAGTAATAAGCCTGAGTGAAAGGCCAAATAGTTTATAATTAATATAAGCCTCTGTGTGTTTATTTGGGATTGAATGGCTATGGGACTGGGCAGGACAGAAACTTCCATCTACAGAAGTTTAGAGGCATATTTACAATCCACTCCTACTTAACATATACGGTACTAATAATGTATTTCTTACCATAGTTTTTCTATTTGATCCTATTTTATCACTAATATAAATATTATTATCTCAAGATATTATTACCTTAGTTCTTTTGAGAACTAAGAGGAAGCAAAACTAGATAGAGGAAGAAGAGTGAGTCAAAGAAAGCAGAAGAAAAAGGGAGAGAAAAAAGGAGACTGTTCTGACCACTCTAAGTCACAGAAAGCTTACTTTGTATTGGGTTTAACCCCATCCTTGTACAATCCTTCGCAGTGTCTTCTTAATTACCTATGATTTTGCTAAAGTCCATATTATAAATGAGAAAAAGTCAAGCATACAAAGGCTGGATAACCCTACCCAAACTTACCCAGCTAGTTTTAAGGAATGCTGGGATTCTAATTCTATCTATCCCTGCAGCACTCACTATGTAAAGAATAATCAGATCATGTGATTTGTCTTTGAGACAATGGCTTACTTACTGTTCAACTGTTGGCTGACCCCAAGACCAAAAACCACCATGAGTTCATTACTGACTCATGCAGATGTGGCACTGACAGTCTCTACCCAAAATGCGTTCTTTGAAGCTTTGTGATTGTTACTAAGCTCTGTTATTTACCAACACAAAGGCTTCCCCCATAGGTAACTAACTAGCCTGTAGCTAGCACTGGTTCAGTTGGGTGGGGGAGATGAGGGTTGAGTTGGGAGGCAGGGTTGGTGAGAGGGTGAATAAAAGGGCTCGTCTATACCATTTACCAGTCTGGTTTAAAGACAGACGCCCTTTTAACTGCCAATGCATTCTGTAAATATGTGTCATGTAACTGGGGAGAAATGGTGGAAAGGCCTGGGGTATATTTTGAGATCCCAAATGAGAAGAAAATAGCTTAAAGTCAAATAAAACTTAAATTCTACAGAGGAAAAAACACCATAATGAGAAAGTCCCAATAAAAGTATTATGACTATGGAAATAATGAAAAACTGAGGCAAAAATAAAACAATAAAATTAATTAATGATTTCTTACACCGTGAAAAAGATTAAGCAATATCTGCCATTGGAAAGCTAGACAAAGTCCTCTAGATCTCTGTTACTCAGTGCCCAACAGCAGCTTTTTGGGGCAAGTGTTTGTCAGAGTTTCAGGATTAGGGGGAACAGGCTGGGGCTATGAGTGCACCATTCATAAGTTCCTGTTTAATCAATGTCCAAATTTATTTGCGTCAAAGCCTGATTGGCTTTCAGCTCAATACCTCAAGGTGCAAGTCACTTGAGCGAGTCTGACACAAGCATGGAGAGTTGCATGACAAGAGGACGTGAGCAACGTGAGCCACGGTTAGTGAGCAGAAGCCTGAAGAAAAGGCAGCCAACGGACCTTCACAACTTGTTTACTGGAGTAGAAGTTGCTTAAATCTATTAACAAAAAAAGACTTTGCACCTTCAATAATGATGTTGCTAATACCACCAATGTTTTAACCATGAGCCTATGCTTAGAGGGGAAGCAGCCTTTCTTAGCAGGCTATCTGGACAACACTGTCAGGTAGTTTCATGTGACCAAACGATTTGTAAAATATTGATCTTCAATAAGTTTCCATAAAGGTTTTCTCTAAAGCTCAGGCCATCACAAAAAATCATCCAAATAAGTGTTTACAAAATTAACATAAATATTGATGTCAATTAGCTTGAACTCCGCTGTTTACCATTTGACATTTTGACCACAATTTGCCAGTGTATACATCCATTATGAACATATGTGAGTAGCTGCTTCATAGAGGCTGAATTAGAGATGCTAACTGTCAGTCAACCGGATGCTTCGGAAACCCGCTAGTATCAGTCAGTATGTCTGTACTAAAACAACGGCAGCTTCATATTTCCTTGACGCATTTTAGACTTACTAGAAGTATTTGTAGGTTTAAAGGTTTAGAGGAACATTTCAGGGTTGAAGGATTGCCCTAGAAGATCTGGGTTAGGTTTCATCTGCCTTAATTTTTAAAGCCCTTACTATTTAAGCCCTAAGTGACCTCAGCTCAAGTTTGTCAAACTTCCGCATATCAATTGCTAATTTTTTGAAGCAATGTCCAGGGTATGAACTCTGCCATTAGGGACCTGCCTAAGCAAAAGATTTGAGAAAGGAAAATTCATTCCTGAAATGAGTATCAGGTACTGGGCAAGGGTGGAGTCAAAGGATGACTAAGCTCTGACCCCACTCTTAATTAAGACAGGAATATGCCAGAGTAATGATTTGATTTTCACCTGCTATTCTGCTGCTCATACTAACTGTAGAGTGCTCCCATCTAAGTGTTTCAGGGAACGGCTTCCGTTCAGTGTAACTAGAGTGAATGCCTGCATCTTCCTGTTCTACCTACTGTTTTATAAAATCTTTATTTCATCTTTATTTGTGTTTGTGCACATGCACACATGTACATGTGTTCAGTGTACACAACGGCCAGAAAAGGGCATCAGATTCCCTGGAACTGGAGTTACAGATGATTGTGAGGTGCCCACCATAAGTGCTGGGAATGGAACTCTATTATTTGTATATTTAAAAGCAGCAAGCAGCCTTAGTTACTGAGCAACCTCCACAGTCCCAGTTTCCCATTCTCAATAGCCTTTAATCCAGACATTCAGACAAATAAGGTCCAGGGCCCATCCCTGTGTTTCCTTAAAGATGTTAGGAACATGAAACTATGCTGTCTGTATTTGAGCAGTACTAGGCTCAAGTACTAGTGCTGCCAAGAGATGGTAGCTGTGATCACTTGGGCTCTCTCAAAATGGAAACCCAATTTTAAATGTGTCTATTTAGTTTTCTAAACTCCTTCAGGAAAGTCACTGCTGAAAGAGAAAAGAGGCACCATTCTCAAACAAGTGGCGCCTGAGGGCACACACCACTGTCCTACTTAACACATCTGAGGCAGCCAGGCAGTGGTAGCACACACTCTTCATCTCAGTACTTGGGAGGCAGAGACAAGCTCTGTGAGTTGGAGGCCAGCCTGGTATACAGAGCTAATGAGTTCCAGGACAGCCAGGCCTACACAGAAAAGCCATGACTTGAATAATAACAAACAAACAAACAAACAGAGGGGAGGGAATGGGAAGAGAAAGGGGAAACTGTGGTTGTAAGTAAAATAAATTTTAAAAGTTAATTAAAAAAGGAAAAAGGAAAACAAAACAAAAACAAAAAACAAAATGAAAAACCAAAACTAAAACATTTGATGCATAAAATCCTTATTTTGTGATGGAATAAGAGGTGAGTTCTTTTGTTTATTATCTTGAAGTGCCAAGGGTCACACTGGTCAATCAGGCTTCTGAGCACAGGCCAGCCAGTCTCACCTCCTCAGCTGAGGCTCAGAGTAACCAATAACTGCATTCAAGAGAAACAGCAAATATTCCCAGTAACTATAAAAGTCCCACATATATAGATACTTAAGTTAAAAAGAAAGTAAATGACCTCCGTGTCAGAATGTTAGTCTAGGACCTTCTGAATATTATTGCAATTGTTTATGCTGAGCAGACACGCTGACTGGTCTTCACTGAGATTCAGTACCTACTCTGTCACCGGACATTATTGACTCTGGTTTCTCTTTGCTCACTATTTCCCTTTTTAAAGCATCCTGGCTATTCTGTGTCTATATGTTTGTCTAAGCAGAACACCTTTTCCTTACATTCACAAGCCTAAATACTACTGAGTGCCCCTAACCTCGGCTCACTTTTGCCTCCTCTCTTCCTCCAGGATGGTTTCCCAAACCTTGCCCCGGAGGTGAGTGGCTACACTAGTCAGAGTGTGCCACACAATTCACCTGCCAGCTCACGTTTACTACATTCCATTGTCTTTATTAGATTATGTGCATCCTGAGGGCAAGCAAAGGATTCTACTTTGTCAATTTTTCAGCTTTCAGCATGCATGAGGAATACACACAACAGAACGTATCTATGTTCTACAAGTGGCTGAAAATCACAGTCAGAAAATGAGTCACATCAAATGCTAATTTTCCAACCTTGTCCAAGCACACTCACTCACTGGTGGTAACTTATGGGACGTTTCCCCTTTGTAGGGCACTAGGTTAGGAGCTGGGACACATGGAAGAAGAAAATAGATCTCTCGAGGACACTATTTTCTGATGCAAAAGGCAATAAGTAAATAAATGGCAGGGCACACAGTCAAGGACGAGTGACAAGTGCAGGGTTAGGAGAGACTGAAACCGCTTTATCAGGGCAGTCAGGAAAGATCTCGCTGAAGATGCCCTCCCTGCTCAGGGAGAGCGAGCCATGTGTGTACCCAGGAAAAGAGAACTGCATATAGCAACAGCAAGTGCAGAGCCCTGGGACAAAGTCCTCCAGACCATTTTTAGGAAACAGGTGAAGGAAGTGTTACAAATCGTAACTAGAAGGATAAGTGGCCAGATAACAAATGGCCTTGTGGACCATGGAAACTAGGCTAATCAATGAGAAGTTGATGCACAGTTCAGATCAGAGGGTAGTTGCTTTGGTCTATATCCTGAAAGCATCATTGGCTACTACTCAGGATGAAAAGACGGCACTGCGAGGCACTCAGAAGAAGAGAGAACAACTGGAGGCTGGCAGAGCTGCCCAAGGTAGATCACAGCAGTAACAGCCATGGCGAGTTGCCAAGGTCCAATCTGAATGACCTTCCCACGGGGATTCTATTTGTCCTGTGCGAGAAAGTCAAGGTGGCACCAAGGTTTGGATTTGAGCAAGTAGATGAAAAGGGTTAACCCTAATGACGGTAAGGAAGAATTAATTTGCACTAACAGTTGCATCCGACCTCACACAGTGAGTAAGAGGCTGACATGTGTTGCTTAGCTCTATCCTCAGCAAAATAGCCATTTTCTTCTCCACAGCAGTTGCGATCTGTAAGAGACTCTCAAGGTCGGGCCTGTTGACCACTGATGTTTACTCACGGAAGAAGCAGGTAAGGAAGTTCCATGTACCTTCAACTGAGGTCAATAAAATCATAGAAGAAAACTTTCCCAACCTAAAGAAAGATATGCCTATAAAGATACAAGAAGCTTACAGAAAACCAAATAGACTGGATGGAAAAAAATGTCCCCTTGCCACATAATAATCAAAACACTAAACATACAGAATAAAGAAGCTGCAAAGAGCTGAAAAGAAAAAGGGCCAAGTAACATATAAAGCAGACCTATCAGAATTACACCTGACTTCTCAATGGAAACAATGAAAACCAGAAGGTCCTGGTCAAGCATTATGCAGACATTAAGAGACCACAGATGCCAGCCCAGACTACTATACCCAGCAAAACTTTCAATCACCATAGATGGACAAAACAAGATATTCCATGACAAAACCAGACTTCACCAATACCTAGCCACAAATCCAGCCCTACCCAAAGTACTATAAGGAAAACTCCAGGCCAAGGAAGTTGGCTACATCCACAAAAACACAGATAATAGATGATCTCACAGCAGCAAATCCCAAAAAAAGGGGAAAACACACACAATAACATAACAACAAAAACTAAAATAACAGGAACTAGCAATCACTGGTCATTAATATCCCTTACTATAAATGGGCTCAACTCACCTATAAAAAGACACAGGCTAACCAACAGTTTGGATACAAAAACAAAATCCATCCTTTTGCTACATACAAGAAACACATCTCAACTTCAAAGACAGACATCGCCTCAGAATAAAGGGTTGGGAAAAAATTTCCAATCCAATGGACCTAAGAAACAAGCTGGCGTAGCTATCCTAATAGCTAACAAAATAGACTTCAAACTAAAATCAATCAAAAGAGACAAAGAAGGACATTTCATATTAGTCACAGGAAAAAAAATCCATCAAGAGGAAATCTTAATACTGAACATCTATGCCCCAAATACAAGGGCACTCTCATATGTAAAAGAAGCACTTCTAAAGCTTAAATCACACATTAAACCCCACACACTAACAGTGGGAGACTTCAAGAAGAAAAGAGCCGAATGTGGTGGGAGATGCACATTATACACACACGGGCTGTGGAGTCTATGAAGTTAGTGTTTCACTTTGTGTTCTTGCCATTTCTGGCTCTCAGAGTCCGTTCCCTTCATCAGCAGAGCGATACAGCACCTTCGAATCTCTTTGCCTGACCTGTCACACTCTACTGACACTGACCCTTGTGATCACCCTGGGGCCACTGGACAATGCAGGATAAACTTCCACTTACAGTTTCCAGAGTTTATGCAGTTTAAGATATGGTTATCTGGGAGGGAGGAACACATTCTCTATGGACCACATGGCATTTTCAAGGGCTTCATCCTCAGAAATGGTTTGCAATACTGTAGTTGATGACCAGAGCTCAGAGGACAGCCAGCTCGGGACATAAAGCCTACTTCATTTCCCACAGACTCTGTGCCCTTGAACAGTTTTAAAATTTCTCTAAATGTTAGTTTGTAATTATATAAAATTATATAAAATACTGGCTAGACAATGAACACAAAGCATGCAGTATAATTTATTAAAGAATATTTACAGGGTTACCATCTGGGTGCCAGCCTTGCATGGGTTATTGCCATTATTATTATCAGTAGTACTAGTAATATTTTCCTTTTGTGAGACAGGGTCTCTCCTTGTAGCCCTGGCTGGCCTCAAACTTGCAATTTCTCTGTCTCACCTGCTGGAATTACAGAGAAGCACCGTGCCAGGCCTGCTGCAAGCTATACCGCTATACCGAGAGCCTTCTACCACAGCCCTGTGCGGTGCCGTCACCGAGAGCCTTCTACCATAGCCCTGTGCAGTGCCGTCACCGAGAGCCTTCTACCACAGCCCTGTGTGGTACAGTCACCGAGAGCCTTCTACCACAGCCCTGTGTGGTACAGCCACCGAGAGCCTTCTACCACAGCCCTGTGTGGTGCTGGCTATGCGCTCACCTGGCATTCACAATATGTCATTGTCTCAGTCTCAAATGTCTCACTTACACTGCAGTAGCAGCCCTTGCTGGTAAAGAGTGCAAGCACGTTAGTCTGGCCCACCTGCACCCTCTCTGCTCAGTCTGCACACAGCAAATGGCTGGCTGCTTCCTCTGCCCACTGCCCTCTTAGCACAGCCTTCTCGGGCCCTGTTTCCCTACAACGTTCCAGCTAAAGAGACCTCTAAATCGCATTCTGTCAACGGCTTCCCATTTCAAGCCTTTTCAGGCAACCAAACCATGGCTTTCCACAGTGGCCCTGGCCTCTTATCTCCCTCACTTCTGTTTGCCAGACAAGTTTGTGGACCCTTGAAACACGGTCAAAGAGTAACCAGTCGTTCCTGAGGAGACAGTGGGCAGGACTGAGTAAGGGTAGGAGTGGCGCAGATTTTACTGCCGTCTGGCTTCTGGGACCACAGACACATGGGAAGGAGAATGAATTGCTCCTCTTTAAAATGAAATCACATAGCTAGGCACTGTGGTGCACATCTGTAATCATAGCACTTTGGAGCTGAGGCAGGAGGATCATGAGTTAAGCCACATAGCAAGAACTGTCATAAACAGGCAATCATGTTACAATAGCAAAGTCTAAGAAAAGCAGAACACACAGAAGGCCTCTACATGTCAGGCCACTATGGGGGACTCCGGTATCCAGGACACCAATCACGAGCCCAGCTTAGCTAAAAGAAAGAGATCTGTGTGACAACTAATGGTGGCAGCAATAACACAGAAACCAGCTTTGTGAAGCTGTCTCCCCATTGTTTTCCAGTGTTTGCATCTTTGATGTCTCCTACATTATGAGCTATCAAAGCAGAAACAGCGCTAATGAAGGAGACCTGAAAGGGTTAGGCTTTCCCTAGTACTGTTGTCTTCCTTGCAAATGGTTTTAAAGGTCACTTTAAAAATAGCTCATAGAGCCACAAAAGCCTGTAAATATTTAAATAACACACTTGGGTTTATTTTTACATAGTGTTGTAAATGTGCATCACAAAATCCTTCAGAAAAATGTCAGCCAAAGGCTAAGAGGGCAGAAAGATGGGTCTGAAAACCAAGCAGGAGGAAACGATGATCCAGAACGAGTAGGAGACATTCAGTATGGGGGCCATCATCTATCTGCACACACTTCAGAGTAGAGAAACCGAGAGGGAAGACAGCTCCATCGTCTGTCTGCACACACTTCAGAGTAGAGAAACCGAGAGGAAAGGCTACACCAATCAAGTTACTGGAATTTGCTGAAGGAAGCTCAGTGGACCCAGAAAGAGTCCTGGACCTTCAAATGCTACTCTGATAATGCAACTATGAAGGAAACTCTGGAGAAAGTGACTGTGTTCCTTTTTTGAGTATTTACCATGTGCCAAGCCCCATGTTCTCTACTTTCTATGCCTCCTACTTAAGTGCACACAGGTTCTGACTTCCAACTCCCGAGTCTCCACGGCCTAAGAGCAGTGCCCTGAGTGCCCTAAGAAGCACGTGTGTAGGATGGAGTGGAAAAGCCTAGATTCTCAGATGTGTCTGATTCTCAAACTTCTTCTTCAAGTTCACTTAAAAGGGAAACAGTTCAATAGGCAAAATTTACTAATTATCATGGAATTTAAAGGGAAGTGTGAACATGTTTCTGATATTACTTAGCCTGGAGAGTTCTCCCAAGCACAGATTCCAAGGGAAACCCATAAGATTTAGCTGCATTAAGCTGGAAACTCTACAAGAGAAGAAAACCAACCTCCTCATACATCTGAAAGGGTCGCCCGCAAAGACCATGTGCAACATGGGTATTTAGTAAAAGTTTTCAAGAAACCAAGAAGACAGTAAATCGCTCAATAGAGAAAGGTAACCCACAAAAGGTAAGTGAAAGAACCGCATCAATGAACAAACAGTAGAGAAAACATCAGGACAGAGGAACACAGTGTGGACTGAAGTGTTTGTCTGCTCAGTGTGAATGCAGACTCGGGAAGAGAGATGTTATCTTTAAAAGGTTTAGGCTCTTTGGCTCGGCAATTCTACTTTTCAGAATTTATCATTAAGAGGCCATCATGATTCTACAAATAGACGTAGCATTAAACCAATTCCTAATGATTTGTGTTTATATCCATAGATTAATGCAACACTCAACCCTCATGAGAGAAGCTTCTATATGCAGTAGATGGTGAATATTAATTATTTTTCCCCAGGCAGACTATCTGACGGTATGGAAGAGCATTAGCATCCACACAGTATGTACTGGTTTCAATGAGATGTCCCCACAGTCTTCAGCATTTGAACACTTGATCCCCAGTTGGTGGTGCCGTTTGGGGAGTCTAAAGGTCCCTGTCTGGAAGAATGCGTCACTGGAGGCAGGGTTTCAGAGTAAAACAGCCTCACTTACTGTCAGTTTTCTCTCTCTGCTTTACACTTGGGTTCTCGGCCGCCTGCTCCCGCTGTCATGCCTGCAGCCTACTGCCTGCGGGCTCCACCCCAGCTCTTAGGACTTTTGACCCTCTGGAGCCATATGCTGCAAATAAACTCTTTCTTCTCTAAGTTACTTGGGTCATGGTTCTGTCACAGCGATGGAAATTAACTAACACACTGGAGTCACTTCTAAAACTCAGGTGTAATAAAGGAGCATACATTTCAGAGACTAACTGAGGTGACCAAGTTGAAGATGAGACTAGATATCCTTTATAAACTGTCCACCCATCCATCCATCCATCCATCCATCCATCCATCCATCCATCCATCCACCCACCCACCATCCATCCACCATCCATCCACCATCCACCATCCATCCATCCATCCATCCACCCACCCACCATCCATCCACCATCCATCCATCCATCCATCCATCCATCCATCCATCCATCCATCCATCTGCTCATGAGTCTGCAGACCCCTGAGTAACTGTGAAACTATTTAGAGTTAAAGATGAGATTGTGAATAGCTTTTATTTTCTTCTGTATATATTTGTACTTTCCCATATTAAGGAAGTTACCTTTATCATAAAAAGCTGCCAGTCAGTGTCATAAGATGAGTGAGTGGTGGTGTCATATTCCAGTCTGCATGTAGGTGGGGCCACTGGCACAAACACACCCAGCAGAGGCTCCTTCCAATCTATTTGTGGAGCTCTCCAAAGGAGGGGATGAGGGTCTTCATGTCACAGCTGCCTATCTTTGACTGCTAATTGTGACAATACACTAAGATGCTAAAAGCAGTGCTTCTTATTTGTTCCCAGCAACCAATACATCTGGTAAGATGCCCAACAGCCTTGGAGCCTCAGATGAGCTGGACCAAACTCATTTGGAAACTTTTTGTTGATTCTAATGTTGAGCCAAGAGCACAGCTACTGGTCTACCACCAGCTCTTGTAGGGCAGTATAATTTAACATTCTTACATCATATCCTTTAGGGGGATGGAAGCGATCCTCTTTATTGCATCTTGTGTTCACAGTCGGAGTTCAAAAATATTGTTTCATGAAGCCAAGAATCTACACTTAAATAGCACCTGGTAATTAAGGTTTGGTTCTTCAGTCACTGGACACACTAGATCTATAACAAAGACCTACAGACCTCAAAGAAAACACAACTGCAGATCTTACACCTTCAGTCCAGGCTTCTGTAACAGAAACTTTTCTCTTTTGTGGCTTGATATTTGTGTGGAGTGCTGATTTTCACATCACGAACTTAAGACTCTGATGCTGGTTCACATTCCTGTTCTAGACTCTGATGTCACACTGCTGGTTCATATTCCTGTTCTAGCACAGACTCTGATGTCACACTGCTGGTTCACATTCCTGTTCCAGCACAGACTCTGATGTCACACTGCTGGTTCACATTCCTGTTCTAGACTCTGATGTCACACTGCTGGCTCACATTCCTGTTCTAGACTCTGATGTCACACTGCTGGCTCACATTCCTGTTCCAGCACAGACTGATGTCACACTGCTGGTTCACATTCCTATTCTAGCACAGACTCTGATGTCACATTGCTGGTTCACATTCCTGTTCCAGCACAGACTCTGATGTCACACTGCTGGTTCACATTCCTGTTCCAGCACAGACTGATGTCACACTGCTGGTTCACATTCCTGTTCCAGCACAGACTCTGATGTCACACTGCTGGTTCACATTCCTGTTCTAGACTCTAATGTCACACTGCTGGTTCACATTCCTGTTCTAGCACAGACTCTGATGTCACACTGCTGGTTCACATTCCTGTTCTAGCATTTTCCAGCAGTCTTACCTTTAGCAGGGACTTCATCAAAGTCGTAGTGGGCTCCTGGCCTTAAATAGGGACCAGGCTAACACCATCGGGGTGGAGTGAGGACGAACGCAGGCTCAGCCTGCCGGACAAGGCACAGGTGTCACCTGCTTCCATCGCCATACTTTAGATCCATCCAACCTCTGCTTCTATAAACAATCCACTTCTCTTTCCTTATTCCATCCCCTACTTATTAACAAGACAAACTTGACCTTATAAGCATGGGGACCCACATTTAATGCCCAGAGTCTACACAACCAAAACAAAGAACAACCAGTACCTCTAGGAGGGTCCCTGGGGCTTGGTGTCCAGCCGGGCCAGCCTAGCCAGCTTCTAGTCTCACGAGAAATCCAGTCTGAAGAGACAAGCTAGAAGGCTCCTGAGGAACTACTCCAAGGTTGACTTTACCACCACACTCATGCATATAAACATATATGAGAACCACTCTCAATTGCGTGGCACAGGCACATGTGCACTCGCACGCGCGCGCGCGCACACACACACACACACACACACACACACACACACACACACACACACACTTCCCAAAAAGGTTTTAGTTCTATGGAGATAAACCCATCCCTAGGTATCACACAAGCCAAACAGTTCTCTTTGGAGACAGATACTCCACTTTTCTCTTCTGCTATGAACAGGAAGGAGTGACAGGCTGCAAGCTGCAGAACAGCTTATGGAAAAGCACAGAAGAGACGCGAGCAAATAAAATAAGGACTCCACTCGTGCCAGGAACGGAATCCTGCACGTGAGTGAAGATGCTGGGAGAGGTAAGAATGGTGGACAGGCCTGAAAAAGCAGCAATGTGACTAGGCACACTCATGACACAGTGACAGCCTGCACAGGTGTTAATGCCACCAGTGATGGCATAACATACAGAAATCCTGCACAGCAAGTGCCTACACATGGATGTGACCATGGGATGTGGCCTTGCAATGCTGAAAAAGCTCACACAAGTCCAGCAACCTTTTCTTCAAGACCGACTTACTACTTGCAGGTCTAAGGTTTAGGAGAGACCACATCCCCACTCACTCAGAGTGAGGTGGTGTCTTCATGCCTCACTCTGTAAGAGGGCATTATGGTTCCTTTTAAAGGAAGGCTCATGGAGCTGAAACTGGACATGTAACACTAACTTCCAAAGTGCTCCCCTACAACTCCACTCCGTACTGAGTAACTTCTAATACTCATCAAGTAGTCCTTCTTATGAATGCCTGAATGTGAAGTGACACTCGAAAACCCATGTAAATTAGTGACTGGAAGGCCTTTTTCTTCAAAAGGAAATGATAAGGCCTAAATATTACAGCTATTTAAGATGAGCTAGAAATATATTTTCCATTGTTTTTTGCTTCTGGCTACTCATTTTTCCTTATCTATTTCTATTGCTTGTCAATCATTTATTTCCTTTTCACAGGCTGTGCTCCACATGGAGACACACAGCACCCCATCAAGATTCTAGCACACATTCCCCAAACTCAAGTCTACTTCACGTTCCTTCCTGACACCCCATTTTACTGTGAGGGATCTTTGAAACCACATTTTACGAAAACTAACGAAGCACAAATGTAGGGCAGAAATCTCTCCACTAACATGATCCATGTAACTGGAGACTACACATTCATTCTCGGCTGCCCAGAACTGAATAATCACACAGAAACTATATTAATTACAGCACTGTTTGGCCCATTAGCTTAGGCATATTCCTAGTAAGCTCTTACATCTTAAATTAACCCATTTCTATTAATCTGTGTATCGCCACGAGGCTGTGGCTTGCTGGGAAGGTCATGGCTACATCTTTCTCCTTTGGCAACTACATTTTCTGACTCTGCCTAATCCCTTTCTATATATATCTCTTCCAGCCTGGCTATATTCTGCCCTGCCATAGGCCAAAGCAGCTTTATTCATTAGTCAATAAAAGTAACACATATACAGAAGGACTTCCCACACCATCTCCCCTTTTCTGTCTAAATAAAAAGGAAGGTTTTAACTTTAACATAATAAAAGTACATATACAAGCAAGAATTATAGTTAAACTATTAAGTCCACTTATATTTGGCAAATTAAGGAAAATACTATCATCTATCCTATATTTGCAAGTCTAAAGTTTTATATCTAATTTATTCTTGTATAATCACTAAGGAAAACTATAACTATCTGTCTTCAACTCTTCAAAGACCCCCCAAAGAACATATTATTACCTAAGTAAGCAGGAAGTGCATTGTAAGCAACTTCCAAAGTCCTAGAAATGACAGAGACATCTGGCTTCCTGGACAGTCACCCAAAGTTCTTCTGTACCATTGGGGCATCCATCTTCAGTCTACTGGCCATAGTATGTGGCAGACTTTTCCATGAAGCAGGAAATATGAAAGACTATTTTGCCTACATTGGCAGTTTGTCAGTCACTTTTTTCTGTGTTCTGCAGAATGTCTGGCAGTTTCCTCTGTGAAGCAGGAACCCTGAAGGACCATCTTTTCTTTTGTAAAGTTTAGCAGTCACTTCTCTGTGCGTCCTATATGTTCAGTTCACACAGCATAGCATCAAGCAGTCCAGGCAAGAGCAGTTTCTTGCCCAAATGGCTAACCTTGTCACATTGAAGTCACATTTCATAATGAGTTTCTTCAATGCCCATTAACCTCTCTGAAGTAATTGGTGCTGTCTGAAGCAGTCATGCCTGATTGTCAAGAAAAGTCTAAGTTCTTAAAACATTTTAAATGCCATATTCTGTAGGTCTTTGAAGTGTTGAAGATTATTCATCTAACTGAAATATATCTCTGCATATCAAGAAAATCTAACATGACTACAAGTTTGACAATTATAAATGACTATTAATCTGTAACTTTTAATTATACATTACATTTTTAAATGAGATGCACAAACATGTATTTTAAATGCTAAGCAGGCATGGCTAGGATTAACAGCACTGAGGCTTTGCCTATTGGCTCCAACCTGCCAACATGGTGGAGGTATGTTCACTGCCCCTGCATGTCAGGCTCACCACCCCAGCTCCAGGAATGCAGCAAGTCTATGTTACCATAAAGCAATTTGTAATATGCTGCTCACAAACCTCATTTAAGTGCTCGACTTCCTGAAAGAGCACCAGAAATATTTGTGCTGCCAGCATGAACCAGGGCACTTTCTATCATAGAAGCTGTGCAGTTTTTGCTGCTAATGCTGAGTCTGGAAGCCTTCTCTTAAAGGAGCCGAGCCTCTGCTTGCCACCAGCAAACAGAGCCTATCTGAAAAAAAAAATGCAGCTACCAAGAAGCTACACTTGGTTCCTGTTTTTGTGGGTCTAGAAGCCTTTTTTTTTTTTTTAAAGAATTTTAGGTCTTATGTGGATCCATGCCCCAGACGGTGGGCACCATTCTTTAAGCAGAGACTGCATGTTTGTTCCCGGTCACCCAAACTTGAATAATCACGCAGGAACTATATTAATCACAACATTGTTTGGCCTATTAACTTAGGCATACTCCTAGCTAGCTCTTACATCTTAAATTAACCCATATCTATTAATCTGTGTATTGCCACGAGGCTGTGGCTTACTGGAAAGGTTCTGGCGCCATCTTTCTCCTTTGGCAGCTACATGCCATCTCTGCCTCTGCCTCTGCCTCTCTCTCTCTTTCTCTCTCCATATATATATATATACATATATATATACGTATATATGTGTGTGTATATACACACATATATATGTATATATGTGTGTATATATACATATATACATATATGTATATATATGTATACACACACACACATACACACACACACATATATATATATGTGTGTGTGTGTATATATATATATGTTGCAGCCTGGCTATATTCTGCCCTGCCATGGGTCAAAGCAGCTTTATTCATTAGCCAATAAAAGCAACACATATACAGAGGAACACCTTACATCAGATGCATTCAGAGTGGAGAAAACAGCTAGGGTCATTTTTTCCCTGTAACAATGGGTAAAAAAAACATTCTACTGGTTGTTGTACCATTAAAAGGAATTCCAGTTATATCATCTGGAACCTAATTGTGAGCATTGCTTTACTTAGCCATCCATGCTTAATGTGGTCATCCCATTCATTTTTCTAGGAAGTATTCCTTTAGTAAGCCACCCATGCTTACTACAAAGGTCTCTTTGACATGAGTGCAGGGAGTCCATCCAGCACTCACACCTCCTCTGCTATTCTCGTCTCCTCCCCGCATCTGCGAACACACAACAGGCTGCACGGCAGTCTCCCCGCATCCGCGAACACACAACAGGCGGCACGGCAGTCAGTCTGCCCATCAGTACTTTTTCTGAAGCCTTTTGTTGATCTGTCATGTTTATTACTCTTTGTCCCAAATTCCACCTCAGCTTTTAATCTGATATTTAACACTTTCCTTCTTGTATGTTATAAGCTCCTTTTTATTACATCTATCCATTTTCTTGTATGTTTGAGTTTTTTGCTGGCATATGTGTGCTTGGTGCCAATGGAGGTCAGAAGAAGGCATAGGAGACTGTGTCAGGGATGCTGTGAGCTACAATGTAGGTGCTCTCAACTTCTGGGCTATCTCTCCACCCCATGCCACAGGGTCCTAAAGGGCAGAAAATATACAGATTACATGCCTTGAAAGTTTCCATGGCGCCTGATGAGTACAAGGGCAGGGGGCACATTAAATATTATATTTGCTAGGTGAATTTTTGGAAAACTGTGTTTACTCAGAATATTTATAGAGCTACAGAACCTTAAAGACATTTTGGGATGCACCACAAATAGAAAAACAATAATTTCCCACAAATTTTATTTGAGCATTTTCAAAACAACTGATTTTTATTGCTTTGAAAAGGAATAAGTATTCCACAAATAGCGTCAGGGCATGCTGACACAGAATGCCAGTCTGCTCCCAGCCCCAGCAGCTCAGAACGCCACACAAACAAGTGGAAATGCTAACCTACACAGCCACACACAAACAAGTGAAAATGCTAACCTACACAACCACACACAAACAAGTGAAAATGCTAACCTACACAACCACACACAAACAAGCTAAGTTTATGGCTGTGCAGCTTCTGAGTTTGAATGCCAAGGTCTGAGAAAGAATAAGACATGTTTGCTGCTGAAAACCACAGGCCATTTTTAGCCAACAAAATCACCAGTGGTTACTCTGAAACTAAGTGCTGTAATAGTAGGATGTGCAAAACGGAGATGTCGGAGATGCGAAACTGGGAGTGTGTTTACTTCAGTCCTTCGAGCGTGCGTGTGAGAGCCCCTGTCTCAGTTCAGCTTCTGACTCGGCCGAACTGCTGCAAGGTGACAGAGCAAAGGGAGGAGTAACAGTGGACAAGGTATGAGGAAGCCGGTGCCAGTGACTAGGGAGGAAATCATCCTTTGCTTCTGGGTCTAAGGTCCCACACAATCTCAAGATCAGCCTTTATTTTATTTGGTTGGAAAAGCCACTAAGTCTCTGTTAGAAGTCAGTCTCATTCAAAGCCAAGCAGAAAAACGGTAATGCTCATTTATTCTTATTCATTTAAAGCAATTATTTAACAACCTCGATTTCCCACTATTAAGTATTTTTGGCCCTATTAGCTGTCCTAGAAATAATTCAAAATAGTTTTTTTTTATTTTAAAATGAAACAAGTTCACAGCAGTAACACAAAGAGTCTGGAATAAACACCAGCCTAGGAGGGATGTAGAGCTTCCTTGGATGATTTTTTTGGCTGTAAAAAAGAATGTTGCCTCAAAAATCTGTTTTGCATCATCTGAATGCTTGAAACAAGAACACATAATTTTGAAGAAAGAAAAAAAAAGGAAAGAGAGGAGCCAGTGACTGCACTTGGCCAGGAGGAGCCAGGTGGTACTGGGTTAGAAACGGCTTCCTGTGATATTCCGGTAGGTTTCTGGCTTTTTTCAGCAATCGGGCGTAATCATGTGGTGCGAAGGGCAGTGTTTATCCACATTACCATTTATATGCCGCACACAACAGGGCTGATGAACACATAGGTCTGTGGCCACACCCTGACCTCAGTCCCAGGAAGCGCAGCAGAGCTGCTGAGAAGCAGTGCAGTCTTTAGCTGCAGAGCACTGGTCCCAGAGTGCCTCTGTCTGTGTCCAACACACAGCACTTTTTCCGGGCTGCAGACACTGTCCTGTGCAGGAAGGTCAACATGCTGATTCCTTCCCAAGTTACTGACATGATGCAGAGGTGGGGTTCCCCTCCCTCCCCCCACACCCTCCGCATCTTCCCCAGGGCTACTCTGTAAAACCTGGAGTCCTTCCTGGGAAGTAGAGAAAGTACATATACCTGTAAGAATATTCCAGCTTGGCAAACCACTGCATATATTGAGGGAATTCTAAATGCTCACTTTATACAGAAAGTTCTTTCATGAAAGTGACATATTCTGTTTTGTTTTGTTTTTGAGAAGAATGTTCAGATGCCAAAGAGGCACAAAGCAAAGTATCCATTGGCGGCGCTGCTCATTTCAGTCAAAGCATAAACCACATTTTCACTTCCACACAAGTGCTCTTCTAGGCTGGCATCCTTGCAAACTGCACGCCTGTTCCAGTGGGCTGATGACCAAAGTCCTGTTGCTGTGACTTGGAGTAACAGTGTACCTCACTCATTCAGGCTGAGGACTTTGGCAGTACCACTTACACAAGCCAAGAGATGTGAATCGGCATTCTGTGGCATGTGTTTTCTCTGTGAGGCCTTTTTACTGAAGCTGTGCTGGCTCCCAGCAACATTATATAGTCTATATAAGCTGATAGACCCATAATGAAAAGAACAAGCTAAGTGGTCTCTTTTAGGAACATGACTGGTAGGAAGAAATGCAGATACTAGCCTACGACAGTGGTTTAGAATCTTGGACTATTTTGTATAACTCTGCTTTCAAAACTCATCAAATATAAGTTTATTATGGCCACTTTGCTCCAAAACTCTATAGAATTAAACGTAATGTTGCTGCAGACATTTCTTTCCATATGAAACCCTCACTTATAGCAAATTCGTTATATAAACAGAGACTACGAAGATGTCAGTCCAGCTGCTGGACATGAACTACAGACGCCCACAAAGCTGTTGCCTCCTGATGAAAAAAGCAGTGACTCTGCCATAGCCCAGAGGTCGACGCAGAAGTTAGAGGAAGAAATGCTTGGCCTGAGTGGCTCATTTCACTATTACTCACAACTGAAACGCAGAGAAGAAGCAAGGCGAGCAAGCCGGCATCAGGCAAGGGAGCTCCACTCTAGCTGGCATAGCCTCTATTTCTAGGCACAACAGCCATGCCAGGGGAATACGCTTGGGGCTCAGCCCGACATTCTTTCATAAGTGAACCTAGGGCAAACATTACCTTGGGAAGGAAGGTCATTTTGGTGTATTTGGTTTTCTCTTTTCCTCTCCTGTTCTTCCTCACTCTACTCAAGTATAAAGTCTTAAGCGGACTAGGAAAAAAAATTTAAATGTGTTCTCACTATTACGGTCTATCACCCATCACCTGATTCTCCGGCTGATCTTCAGTTACAATGGCCGACAGTGTGATAGCGTTTTGGTAGCAGCAGCAAAAGCATGTATGATAGTAAAGTAATAATAATGAGAGTGATGATGACGATGATGATATCTCACACTTTAGTGCACCTGCCTCCCTAATAGTTCAATGAAACTTTGATACAGCATGCTTTACAAGACGGGAGAAGACAAGAAGACAAGAGTACATTATATGTGGCTGCCATATGACAAGGCAACTTTGGGTATTAAGAAAGGGGAAAAGAAGCTATTTTGGCAGCAGGAGAAAGTACCGCCAGTATGCACCCATATCGCTCGTCTGTCACTTTAAGAGCCAAAACAGGAAAACCTGTACCATTTTTGTACTTCTGTTCATTCTTTTCAACTCATTCTAAGTTGCCCCCTGGGAGTTAGCCCTCCACCAAAGTCTCTTTCAGTACACAACTGGCTGTCTCTATGGAGCATGCCCACCCCTGCTCTGCTCTAACACTGCCTTCTTTGTGCTAGCCTGGTGAACTGACCAGCCATACAGCACAATGGCCACAATTACTAAATTACACTGCCTGTCACTGCCTTTTGTGTCACACCTATAACAGGTGCCATTACCATGGTAGGCAAATTGTGATAATCCATTCACAGCATCCACAGCCCTAATAATGTATTTTTTATTTTACATAATCTGTGTGAATGCCACAAGGCATCTGAATAGTTAGTAAACACACAGGCCTGAAAGACTGAGCCCCATGGAATGCAGCCACCAACAAAGGCGCACAGGACAACAGACCTGAATGCAAGAAATATATCCAGTGGAGAAATGGCCTACAGACTTCAGAGTTTCCTAAAACAAACCTAGGAACCTGAGAGAGTATACACCAACCTGGTATTATCAATCTGAAATTGGTCTCTGTGCTTAAAACTGCATACGGCAGGTAGGTGAGTAAAGCCATACTATCTCTGCTATCATCCATGAGCAGTGCCACAAAGCACAAGAGAACGGTGAGACCTGAGCTGCCCACTGACCATGCTCCTGCCAGGGCTGCAGACCCTTTAGCACCTCCCTTTCGGTCTTTATCTCGGGGGGATGTGCGCGCACGCTCAACTCCACTACACAAGCTTCCTACTTGCCAACACCACTATATTTTACCTGCTAGAATATTCTCCGGTCTTCTGTAGCAGTTAGTTACTCTAACTGCCTTCTTTCTCCTTGACTTCCATGATGGGACAGCTCTGGGTTGTCCTCCACACCCTCTGGCACTTCTTTCAACACCTCTGCCTCCAAAGTGCAAAGTCCCTGGGCTCAGCAGCTCTTCGGCATTAACACCTCCAGGGAGTACAAACACGCCTCCACAAGGCGGCCCCGAAGCCCCACTTTCCGTGCAGTATGAATAGTTTTCTTTCCTTGTCTGCTTTGTTTAATCTAACCTTGACAGTGACTAGGTGCTTTCCCCCTTTTTATTCTACACTACATTGAAACTGGCTGCCAATTAATTTATGGCACAATGCTTTCTTACTACTTAAACTTTTAATCCTAAACATGCAAAGATCTCTTCCAACTCAACTCACTCAGAGAAGTTTTATCCTGGCACATGCAAGAAAGGGAAGACATAGCAAAACAAATGAGCTGAGTCACTCATGAAACACTCTCACACATCAGTGGTCTACACGGTGGAACTCGTGTTCTTCATCAACGTCCTCGACTCCTCAACCATATCGTTCATATCCTGACAAGTTGTTACCACTACAGTTTAGCATCACGGTTTGCCAGATGCCAGTGAGTAAAACACACCTTAATTTCAGAAATGTTAAATTGTGAAAGGAATCTATCTCAAGTCATAAACACAATAATTATGCATTTCTTTTATTGGGTACATAAAAGCTATATGAACCATATTAAATTCAAGATTTCATAGGCATTGTTTAGAAAGAAATTATACTGTTAAAAATTGATATTTAGCATAGTTTAAAACATCAATTCAATAAGAAAATAAGTTCCATTCAAATATGGCAAAAAGCATTCAAGTAATTAATATTAGATCCATTCATTCATACTGCTGTGGATTAAACCCAGGCTCTTGGCTATATCAGAGGAGTGCTCTGCCACCGAACCACACGCACAGTCCAGAATGCATAGGTTTAAATCATCATCATCAAAGAATGATTTATATCTGTGGATCCAGGCACCACCTCATTCTCACAGCTCAATCGCAAACTTCTACTCTGCCTGCTCAGCGACACTGCATGGCCACTCAACTGGTGCCTTAAATGAGACACCTTTCCCAAACTATCCTTTACTACCTGTCAATCACATCCTTTTCTCAACAAGATACCCTGAAGCACCCTGCTCTCCCTTCCTGCACCATGCATGCCCTCATCTCTTTTTTATGCTGAGGTAGAAAACTTTGTTCATTTTCCTCAGTGGCATCGCTGGTGACTGTCTCTTTCCTTAATTCCTGCTTTCACAGCCCTGACTTAAACTTTACTTCTTTTCAGTTTTTTAAAAAAAATATTTATTTTATTATTATGTGTATGAGTGTCTGCATGGATATATGTATGAGTACCACATGTGTGCTTGGTGCCTGTGGAGGTCAGAAGGGGGTGTTGGACTGCCTAAAACTAGAGTTACATATGGCTGTGAACCACTATGTGCATGCTTGGTATTGAACCCAGGTCCTCTGCAAGAGCAACAAGTATCTTAACAGCTGAGCTATCTCTCCAGTGCCAAACCTCATTTCAATGATCTGCTGCCAGTATCCTAACAGACTTTCCTTAGATTCATCTCTCCCGAGTGACCTAGGGCTAGCACTCTGACTCTTCCGAAGATAAGTTGTTAGCTGGTCAAGCCCTTGGCTTAAAAAGGCTCAAATATAACAATAAGAAAGATATACTTATGCCAGACCTAGAGGCACAGGCCTATAATCATAGTTACTTAAGAGGCTGAGGCAGGACATCATACATTCAAGGACAACCTGGGCAACTTAGTGAGACCCAATCCAAAATAAAGAAAAGAGCTGCGGGTGTGGCAAGGTAAGGGTGGCACAGTGCTTGCCTATGCAAAGCTCTGGGTCCAATCTTTAGTAACACACACACACACACACACACACACACACACACACACACACGTACCACATAGACACCACATACACACACACCTCACACGCGCACCGGACAGACACCACACATGCACCAGATACCATACACATACACATACACACACACACACACACACACACACACACACACACACACACACACACACACACACACACACAAGTGGATTTGATGGTCTGGTGGTCTTTCCCCAGTATAGGGCCCTCTTGCCACGCTGGCTGCCTGGAGGGCAGTATGGCTGATTCAGCCACCAACATATTACCATCCTATATCTAACTTTAAAACACAATTTGGTGTAGGAGGTCCTTCTGATTATGTGTTGCTTTCATTGGTTAATCAATAAGGAAACTGCTTGGCCTGATAGGGCAAAACTTAGGCAGGCGGGGACGACAGAACTGAATGCTGGGAGGAAGAAAGCAGAGTGAGAGAGCCGCCGTGGAGACGCCAGGTCAGACATGCTAAATCTTTCCTGGTAAGCCACAACCTCACGGTGAACACAGACTAACAGAAATGGGTTAAATCAAGATATAAGAGTTAGCCAATAGGAGGCTAGAGCTAATGGCCAAGCAGTGTTTTAATTAATACAGTTTCTGTGTGATTATTTCAGGTGCAAGCTAGCTGGGCAGACGGGACGAAAAGCAGGCCCTCTCTCCGTCAACAACAATTCTTATGAAATTGTAATAAAAATCTATCCTTCCCCAGCTTCTTCCCTATGCTTTTGTGGGGATACTGTTCTAGAGTACAGGCTCCTGTCTCACTCTATGTTCATACACTTTCAAGTAAAGCTATGACAACGATTTTTCACTTGCTGTGCATGTGTGTTCAATGCTGGCATCACAGGAGAGGGCCTCCCCGGGCACCTTTTCTTAAATCCAGACTAGCTCACAGTACTTGTTAGCTCCTGCTTACCAGTGGCCGTCTGGTGGCACGAAACCCCGTTCATGCTCCTGCTGTGCAGTTACTCGATACTTAGGTAACTGGGGAAGAGAAATGGCTTTCCTCACCCATGTTTTCATGCAGGTCAAGAATACTTCCTAACATTTTTATTCATTTCAAAGCTGACCAACCGATGGAGAAACACTGCTATAGTTTCAATGTCTATGACCTCCCTAAATCCTCTGTGTCAATGGTGATGGTGTCATTCAATTGTGGCTCCATTTAGATGTAGTCAGGAAAGTGAGGGTTTTTTTAAATGAGGTTTGTGATGAGGAGGAGAGATTGAGTCTTGCCGCTTGTCACAGGGACATGGGGAAAGGCGGTGATCTGCAGGCCGAGGAAGGGACCATTCAATAGGAACTGAATCTGCCAGTACCTTGGACCTTGGACTTTAGCAAGCTCTGGAACTGTGGGACGTGTGTTGTTTTGACCACGCAGACCATACTTTGTTCTAGTAGCCATGCTGAGGCACAGACTGTACGGACCTCACCTGCAGCATTCACAACACGCTGTAATTCAGTAACATTCTCAGCATCCATCTCTTCCCTGCCAGAAAACACATGCCATGAACTGAGCTAAAGCTAACGCAAACTACATATAGACTGGGACCTGGTGGGCAGATTGTTAAATGAGACTAGTTAGAAAATATGTGATTAGAACATATTAGCATAATTGGAAAGAGTAAATGCTGTCTTAGGAAATTTTTACCTTCATCATTGTGCCCTTATTTACGTTTTGACAAGGACTTTCCATGTGCATAGTCTAGTGTCCTGTGTGCAGGCGAGAGAAAACTTCCTCATTTAGGGACCTAAAAACACCCTAAGTTTTAACTTTCTGATTATGAAAATCATAGCTCAGTCATTTTATTACCCATTACAAATGATATGGAGTAGTACCTTGTAATCAACATTTATCCTACAATAACTATCTTGACACTTTAACACCTATTCCAAGAAGATACAAGCATAAATTGAAATGCAATTTCAACCCCTATTCTGAAATTGTAAAGATTTACTTCAGATTCTAACATATTAATTTGGGAATTACTCAATTCCAGGGCAATTAAAAAGGGCCGTGTGCTGCACAGAGCACTGGTCTCACCGAGCACTCCAAACTGACGTGAAGACTGAGGACCTGCTGCCCTGGGGACAGGAGCCAGGACGAGTGGGAGCCTCAGACCAGCCTGGACTGATCATGAGCCTGTCTCAAACAGCAAAGGGAGAGGAGTTAGGAGGGGTGGGGGTTGGAAGAGGGGGCAGCAGAACAATGGGTGCTCCCTCATCAACAGAAGAGTGCGGCCGCGGACATGGTGGCTTCACAGCAGAGCGCTTGTCTGCCACGTGCCAGGCCTGGTCTCTTGCACAGCCAAACATATAGCTCAGTGTTGTCCTCAAGCTTTATTGTAAAGAAAAGTAATTCACTTCTGTAATTAATACTAACGCAAATGAAGACGGTATTGATTCAACTGGACCACAGGACAAAGGTGACATGTTTCCCTACATGGCACACACAGCAGGGACTGACAGCAAACACACCTTATTGTAGGGAGAACAGGGATAGGAACAAACATGCGCTAAGGAAGCAGAAAACTGCTGTACGTTCAGCCAGTACCAAATGCCCTCTGGCAAAAAGGATAAATACTGTGACATTTAAACACACATGGAGGTAACAGGGATTCATATGTCTATGAAGACATCAGCAAGATTATAATAAAGAGACCCATAAGTTAGCTCCATCTATTAGGAAGTCAGAAAAGCAAAAGGAGTTGCAGGAACACAACCTAACTTCTACTGCCTCTCAATCCCAGGGAAAGATACCATCAGGTGAGAAAAAGCAGAGATTCAGTCACTTACTTTACAGGATCATCAGCACCAGAGTGTGATCCAGTGGTGGGCAAAGCACACAAGGCCCATGCTGAAGCAAGAACAACAGTGACTTAGGATCTCCATCCTCCATGGCTACTGACTGGCTGTGTGACCACGGATAAGTCACATGATATACCAGCCTCTATTATATGATCTGTGAGAATGGCATGGCTGAAACAAACCATTTCAAAGAGAAAATGCAGACACCAAGGTTCAGTAGTAGGAACCATCATTCAACTGACCCGAGCAACTCAGCCAGAGTCTTCTATTAGCTAAGTGGAACTCACTTAGGATTTTCCTCCATATATTGGAGAATTAGTACAGGATGCTGAAGTTTTATCTAACCCAATACAATTCTTTTCTTTCTTGTTCTTAAAGAGATTTAATTTATTTTATTTATGGCTATTTTGCCTACATGTACAGATATGTATACCACATGCAGGCCTGGTGAGATGGATCCCTCGGAACAGGAATTACAGACAGTTGTGAACTGCCATGTGGGTGCTGGAACTGAACCTGGGTCCTCTATAGGAACAGCCAGTGATCTTAATCACTGAGTCATCTTTCCAGCCCATCCCTAGTATAATTCTTAATATGATACTGATTTAATTCTGAATTCTTCATTGGATTCTATGTATTGTCCTGTAATAAGTATAGTACTTGCAACTTAACAAATTCCATCCATCACTTAGAATGCAATGCATGCTTTGAACTATAACCACACAGACAAGGTCTTGTTGGACTAATGTCACTGATGAGGAAGAAGGAAAAGTTCAGAATGGTTATGTGGCTACCCCAAAGGTGCAGAGCTCTTGATGGGAAAGCGTGGAAAGCTAAGCTGAGCTCTCTTTGGCTGCAACCCCCAGCCTTTACTAGGTTTCTGACAACTTTTTGCTGAACTAGGAAAGAATGACCAAAATTGCTATGGCTTTAGAGTGATTCTCAAAATATGGTCTATAGACGGACATTGTGACAGTATTTAAAAACAAAACAGCAATTATTCTGGGGATGTGCCTCACCTGACTGCTTGCCTAGCATCCATGAAGCCCAGAGTTCAATCCCCAGAACCACATAAAGCAGGCATGCTGGGAAGCAAGTCTGTATTCCACTGCTCAGGAGGAGACGCTGGAAGGTCAGAAGTTTCAGGTCACTACAGTGTTTGAGGGCGGCCTGGGACACACGAGACATTGTCTCATCACACACACACACTCCCTATAATATGCTTTTATTAAAAGTTAATCACTTCTTCTGAGATATGAACGTTGCTCAATTTGAAGCACTGAAATACTCTTTCCTTTATAAATGGCAAGACTTATGCACTCTTTTAATCCCAGAACTTGGAAGGCAGAGGCAGCAGGTCTCTGTGAGTTGCAGGCCAGTCAGGGATACTAAGTAAGATCCCGTCTCAAAAACAAACAAACAAAGAAACAAACAGCCCCCAAGAAGACCACAGGAATTAGGAGATGTGGGGGTCTCACTGGATCTTCATCTGCTTACAGGAGCAATAAACAGCTAACCACCAGGTGCCATTCCTCAGATTTATCTGATGTGAATTTTTTTAACGTATTTTTGAAACTCAAATATCTGCAACAAATGATTTAAAGTGTAAAATGATACTATAATTTACTTAGAGAAACATAATTAAAAGTACAGTACTTGCCAGGAACCTGCAGAGATTCATAGGAATGAATGCGTACATGCAGGAAAAGAAGCCAAGCAGTCAAGCATGGGTGTTATCACAGTCCCAAGGTCCCAGGGACCACTATAAACATGGAGAGCACTCCTCACAGAAGCCAAGGGCAGCAGATGGCATTTGTCTATTCCTTCATCCCTTTCCTTTCTTTCCTCTTTTCTCTCTTTTTTGTTTCTTTTAAAATTTCTGAGCCAGAGTCTTCCTACACTGCCTGGGCTGGCTGAACTTGCAATCACACCGTATTAACCTCCTCAGTAATTGGACAAGTACACATTGCCCACCTGGTCTCTACTTCATTTTTAGGTGATGGAAATCTATTCCAAATTAGTGAAAGAAAAACTAAAGTGGGGGGAGGGATATAGATTATTAGTTAATAATATGTAATGAGACTGGTCAGTGGTCTAAAAGGCCTTTTAGCAACTAGATTTTGGATACATCCCACCTGACATCCAAATTCTATTTATTACTGAACTGGCTAGAAAATATGGGGAATCTTCAGGAAAACTAGAGAAAGCCACATAGATGGCACGGTGAGAAATGCACCTGATTTGTCTGTGCCCCCCACGTTAAGAAGCAAAGAAGCCCCATAAATCTCCTCTGTAATCTGTGTTACCTTTCTTAGGGTAGGGAAGGAGAAGACAAAAATCCTCACCCATGGTGCAAATAACATGTTCTCTGATGTCTAATAATGAAAGCTAGCAGGAGGCCATTGTTTGGTATTTTCCCAATGACACGCCCTGTGGAACATCCAGAATTGCAGGGCCATGGAGTGTAGGGAACTCAGGAGGAAAAGGGAGATGGAGGCGATCCAAGGTGCCTGGTCTACTGTGTGTACAGGACAGACTGCACACAAGAACATACACACAGACACAGAGCACAAAGCTAGGCCCATGGGCATGATTCGCTGTTGGGGCTATGAGCTTTGTGCTGAATGTGGGTTCCAATCACACACTGTCTAAAACACCAGCACTTTTGGCAAGGGGCATGCTCCCTCAGGCCTAGGGCCATTTCTACCACTTGTGTGGCTCTTGTACCATTTGGATCTGTCATCCTTGAATAAATCAGAAGCACTATTGGTGTTGAAAAGCAAGTCACTGGTCTCATAGCATGGTGAAATGGAGTATTTTAATTTCAAAATCAATTATTCATTTATGTGCCACCAAAATACATTTTGTTTCCTCCTTAAATAATGGATACCATTTCCATTTTTTTTATTGACATAAAGTTACTTTGACAAATATTTACAATTAGTATTATAGCTCTTCCTTTAATGACAATTTTCTTATTAGGAAGCCATCTCCTTTAGCTTTTCTGCCCACGATTGAGAGATAAAATTAGCAAACAAGTACAAGACTGCAGAAACAAAACCCTTTTAGGGATTTAAAGGTTGAGATCCTATCAACAGCACCCAACACCATTTCCACCCTCCATTCCGAGCTTATCAGGTTCACAAAGCCGGCATTGTCTTCCTTCCGTTAACAACGGCTGGAGAGACGGAGGAGCTTTCCTGGAGCCACAGGGCAGTGACCAAGCAGCTAATTCCACACTTTCCCCCCACAGCCTTCTTACACTGCAGGGTTTCCTTATGAGCACTTTTAGGGCATCCGTGGAAATCTGTCCAGGACTGGTGCTGTCTGCCATAGAGAAACGAGCTGCTTTATAATAGATGCTGACCACATCGAATACTCCTAGTTTTCCCTTTAAAGTTTAAATTTGGAGGGAATAAGTGGGACGAGAAGATAGTTTTATGAGCTTGTGATGAACAAAGCAGAACAGGGACCTGAGAAGCCGAGTCTCTCCTATCTACCCATTATGGGATTTTGAATAAGCCACTTGGTCTCCCAACTTCAATTTCCTCATTGTGAAATAAAGATAAATATCCAGATAGCTCAAAGAGAACAGCAGGTATCAGTTCAGAGAAGTGCTCAGCAAACACTCGCTGGATCTGTCCTGGGTTGTGTTACCTGTAAAGGTGAGGATAAGAGTACTCAAAAGGTTGTTTCGAGCAGGAAATGATATGTGTGAATTCCTTTTAAATTTATTAATATTTAATTTACTTATTGTGTTGTGAGAGTGTAGTATATGTGCACATGTGTGTGCATTCATGTATGTGTATGTATGCATTGCTAGAGGAAGAAATCAGGTGCCCTGCACTATCCCTCTGTGCCTTACTCCTTTGAGACGGAGTCTCCCAATGAAACTGAAACTCCATTGGTGCCCAGCAAATCCAGAGATCCTCCTGTCTCTGCTCTCCCAGCCCTAGCACTGGCCATGCCTGCCTTTTGTATAGGTGCTGGGGATTTGAAATGTTTCTCATGTTTGCATAGTAAATGCTCTTACCTGATGAGCTATCTCCCCAGCTCTAATGTGTAAATCCCACAACACAGGAGCCACTCAGTGTGTGCTGTTATGACTGTTAGAACTGTTCCATTTTCATTCTTGCCAGAGTTCTTCTAGGGTGAACGTGCAAAAATAGAATAGTGATAAAAAGCTGAAAAACAGATGATTCCTTTAATGACCCAGAGAGTGGATATGAAGATGTCCTAGACAGCGTACCTCATGTTGAAGTGCTTGTCTGGTGTGCCCAACGCCACTTGGTTCTAACCGCAGCACTCAAAACATGGATCCAGCTAACCGCAGACTGTGCAACTGGCATCTCAGTCCCCCCAGAGAAATGAACTAGGACATGAACAAGAGCCTTCTTTGACGTTTAAGCATTGTATTTAAATATTTGGTTTTCCCTCATTAACGGAACAACTTTAAAAATTGTCCTGTGTCAAAATGTGGCCATTATCCATCGAGCTTCAGTCCTTAGCATTCCTTTCCCACCAGGATGCCAACAGGAAGTTTCCATAGGAAACTTAATTTTTTCTATAGGAAGCCTTACTTTGGCTTTTGCTTTTGCTTATGCAATGGGGGAAAAAACAAAGCTTTTAAGTGACTTTAAATGTGCAACCTTCAGGCAACTGTTGATTTCTGAACAAGCTTCTCTCCCGTACTGAGTCAGCACACACACTCTAAGGTCCCAGGCGTACGCCTGCTCTCGTTCCTCACAAAAGGTGATTATGTATTTGAATATGAGGCTCTCGGGGGCAACATTTCTTCTTACATTTGAAAGGAGACCAACAAATTTAAGACAATAAGCCATCTAACTGTGTGGGATACCACACTGTGGGTGTCTACAGAAGTGACCCCCTTATGTTGAGTGTCTGAGATACTCTACAGAGTAGATATTTCTCAACAAATATACAGGCACAGCAGGTTTCAGAATGTGGGTTCTTCCAGGTCCCACTGCTTCAGAGGTAAAAGCAAAATCCCCCTTTCCTACAAGTCACTGCTTAGAGAGGAAAAGACCCAGACCGCTCAGCCAGAGAGACCGATCCGGTCCCCTTGAGTTGGGACACAGAAGCTAAGTTTGCAGTAACCCAGCATGTGCAGGCTTTCATCTTCTCTCAGGGCCGTGCTCTCAGCAGCATCACCTGGCTACCTTCCCAGCTGTCCCCAGACACCTGCTCTGTTTGGGAGTCTCATTCTCAAGAACGTACAGAGATCTGGCAACAGTAGTAAAGATGGCTCCTGTCTTTCCAGCCCACTCTGTGGAGAGGCAAAAATATACCTCAGTCTTTTAAAAGGAGGCACAGCTTAACTTTCAACTCTGCTTTCCAAGTAGATGCCAACTAAGATAATGAAATGCTCTGGCATGCAATGATGAAGATGGAGGAGATGTGACTTCAGACAGTCCTTCTTTGAGACTGAGAACTTGACCTCCACTGGCCTCGATGTTCTGATTCCTCAAATGGGGACAGCAGCAGTGACCCTCTAAGATAATTAATTATGAGGGCCAAATGAGGTAGGAGTCTACCACAGAAGCCAACAAATGGCTGTTCCCTTTCATAGTAATCCGTTTGGGTTTCTAGAAAATACATAGTCAATCACTGGGTTGAACATCTTGAGTGGGTCTCTTCTGTGGAAGAGAGGCACAGAGATGGACAAGGGAGAGATAGAATGTATGAGGCAAAACATAAAGCCTTCAAATCCCCAAACTAAGTGAACAGTATAAGTAGGTACAGTGTGATCATTTCCATGACTTTTCAAAGGAAGAGCACAAACCTAGAGCTGATAACTTTTAACTGTTGGGTGACTGCTATAGGCCACAAATGGCAATCATGTTTGAAACTCTCAGACCTCTCCAAGGGGAATCGCTTGTCATCCATTCTAGAAAATGCCCCTTCGCTGCACACATGGAACGCGGTTCTACTATAGGAAAAGCAGACCGAATCACATCTTGGCGTACATAATTCCTTGTGGGGCTTGTCAGTGTGGCAACATTTTTGAGACCACACACTTCCCCCTCTGTACCCACAGCATAGATAGACAGCATACTTCTCTACATGCATTTTCAGCATCTAGGAAAAATACCCTGGGCTTTGAAATGGATTCTAAGTTCATTTTAAGAAAGATGATTAAAAACATTATTTTCAAATATTGAAAATCCACCTATTTATTTTGAGATTCAGTAACATATAAATACCAACCTGGCACTGCCTACTATAGATTATTACCCATACAAATACCAATTCTTTGCTGTATATTCCTCTTTAGTCAAAGCAGTCTTTCTTTTCACAAAGTTCCACATAATCCAGGGTCATGTCCAGAGACAGTCCACCAATCCTTGGGGAAAACCTGTGCTATAAATCAGTGGTGACTATTGAATTTGGCTAAGTCATCAACACAGATACTTTTTACAGAGTCTCCATGTCATATATGAAGACAGACTCCAAAGATTTAATAAATCATAGTCTGACAGTGTCTATTATCCAACTTGGTAGAGTCTTAGATAATAGTTTTGAGTACAAGAAAAAAATCACCTGTCTCCCCCAAAGTAACACTATTGATGCTCTGGTATCAATTCCTTAATATTGGGAAAAGATTTGATTATAAAATATACTAAGAAGAATTGTTAGCTTATGATATACATTGCAAACTGCCCTGCTCTAATATGGTTGTTTGAAATCATAGACACAAACGTCATGAACAATACATTTCGACATAGTATTTTGTAGTAAAACAAGACCTGCCATCATTTACATGAATTCATAAAAAATTAGATTCTCTCCCAACAGCTCACACTTTATGAAGCAAATTTTGCTATAACATTTGAAGAGATGGTACAAGCTATAAAATGGAGCTTTGCAAAAATCTATGATCTACTGCAAGGAATGACTTTATTGGTTCTTAGGAACATTTAAAAATGATAAATTGAGGTATATTACAAGCAAGGGCGAATCAGCCTCCATTTAAGCACTGGGGAAAACGTTCCCATCATGTAACTACCTGACAGATACTCTCTACAACCTGTCCCCCGAGGAGCTGCATGGGTGATGGCAGGTGCGCAGGAGGTGTGTTTCAGGACTGAGGCAAGCAAAGGCTGGGACACAGGACATCCAGGCACGGCCGCGTGTGCCAGTAGTACTTGTGGAATTTTTGCCATGAGATAATTGTCAACCTCATGATCACATTTTCAAGCACGACTTCCACTAGCACCACACAGACACGGCTCACACTTCACAGTTAACAGCACAAAGTGTACAAAGTTTATTTATACAAAGGAACGACTCCAGAGCACTGTGTTCAGAATCTGGCAGTTTACAAGACGTACAGATCAAAGAACAGCATTTAAATCTACACACACACTTGAATTTGCTGTTACATTTAACAAAAATATCTATTATTCTTACAATTTGCTTTCCAAAATGTAAAACCTAAGAAACATTAGAAGTGAAATGTAGTTGAAATGTTACTTATATTCTATTCTTTTAACTGATGCTTGAATCAACAAATGCAATATAGATATTATTGCAGATTTCCCTGTTAGCCGCACTTACTGAAATAAAAGAAGAAAACGTAATATGTAACAGCAATAGGAAACCAGTTCTTCCTAATATTTGCTTCAAATTTTGCATTAGAAATGAAAAACTATTGACCTCAGAAAATTTTTGTGCAGATATGTTAAGTAGATTTTCATATAAAATTTCTAAGTACATATTTATGTTAATTATATTTGAAATTTTAAAGTTATTGTACTATTATGCTTTAAAGTTATATAATCTTCAAAAATAAAAATAACTTCAGACATTTAAATAACAAACATTTTTTAAGAGCTAAGTTTTTAAAATACATTTACTGGTATCTTTAGAAAATAATAATAAAATTGTAATGTGTTCTTGAAAGCATGAATTTAAAATTCTTAAAAAGTACCTCAAAATACACTCTCTTGCTATAGTAATTAGAATAATACACATTAAAAATGACAGTCATCTTCCCTCGGTGTGCCACAGGCCGCACAGGGACTACTTTGTTGACTAGTGGCTCAATGGCGCAGCCTACGTGTGGAGAAGTGTAACAACATGAACAGTGTACACTGCTGGCCGCCAAGCTCCAACTGGGGGCTGGAAGGGAGAGTCTGGCTTTGGACACCTCACAGGCGTTTGCACCTTCTACTACACCATGACTTCCACTGCTATTTCTAGAACTATTTGAAAGAAGTGAAAGTAAAGATTAATAAAATAAAGAAATAAAAAATTACTTCCTTTTCTGGATGGCCTCTGAATAAAATGGACATTCTTAACCCTCCACTTCAACAGAGATACACAGAAAAACAAACTAAACTAAAGAAGCATGGCGTTTTCTGGCTAGTATTCTTTAATAGTTTATGTGTGTTAGGTTAACACGACATCGGCGTTTGCGATTTCCTTCAGGTAGTAGTTTCCTCAAAAGTGCCCAACATACAACACTTCCCAATCTAGTCATGAGCTCGCTCCGATTTAACAGCTTACTTGGCTGAGTAAGCAGGCAGCCCCTGCTGGTTTATGGTACAGGTGAGAGGAGGGCTAAACAGAATCTGCTCTGCTATCTCAGGCATGAACTTGGTGAGTCCATTAGCTTTCCTGAGCTGTCCTCATTTCTATACAGCATGGCTCTCCAATTAAGTATATTGGGTTGTTTCAGTCTCAGGAAGTACAAACTTTCACCTCCCACAACCTTCTCAAATATATAAATATACATGTTTGAAATATTAAACAAGCCAATTTTCACAAAATATATTTACAGACACCCACTATAAATATTATAGTAAGGAAAACACAACAACTCAATGAAACAAGCTTTTTAAGTGTGCACTGAAAGCCAGCACTCTAGAGTATGCAATTCCCTTTTTATTTATTATTTTGATCTCTTTTAAAAAGCTGGGAGCCACCAGGAAGACTTCACCACGGAGCCCCAGCTTTCCTCCTGTTGTGCAGTGCCGACTGCTAATTCTAACACAGAAAAGAGCCCTGTGATTAAGATTTGAGCTCATTCCTCTTCACCGTTATTATAAAAAGGGGTGACCCTGTAAATTTACTCAAGCTGTTTAAACACAGAAGCCGCACAACCACTCAGACAGGCTATGTTACAGAGCGAGGGCAATCAGGAAAGCAGCCTTCGGATGCTACAGCTTAGCGGTTTCAATCTCCCAATACGAAGGTTTTTAAAACTGCTTCAATCATGCAGTAGAGGTCTCCTCGATGTGACACCGACTCCAGGAAAACAAATTCGCAGAAGAAACAAGTATAATGTGCTGAGAAGCAGGCTCCGCAGCTCACCACCACTGCGTGCATCTCTTCTGCTGCTTTGCTAGAAATCAATGAATGCTGAACAAAACAAAAACGAAAGCGACTGAAATGCTTGGCTACTTCTTCATGGTTTAATTCTAGAAGCTCTTTTCACTCTGGAGAGCTGTGGCTACACCTGTTTATTCTCTCTTCTCACTGAATCATTCTCTGATTAAGAATGTTCGTGAACTACTGTCACAATGAAGTTGGAATTTATTCTATTACTTCATGAGCCACAGTTTTTATTTTTCTCAACATTTCAGTTGGCATTTTAACCTCCTTGGTATTTCAAAATAAATCTGATAATCTCATGTTCTTTAAAATATTATGAAAGACTCCAGACTCACAAAGCTACATGCTAACGTGGGAGTTGAGCTGACGCCTCACACTGCGCCACGCAAAGCAGTCCTGCTAGCCTAAACCACTCACTCTCAGGTAGAACGGACAGCCCAAGTCTGAAGATCGTGCTGCTTTGAAACAGAGCTATGGGTTTGCTAAGAACACCCCCTTGGAACAAATTAAAATTAAATTTACTAGTAAGTCAGCTTTCAGTAATTTCTCAACTTA
Organism: Ondatra zibethicus; assembly: GCA_004026605.1. Taxonomy (NCBI): domain Eukaryota; kingdom Metazoa; phylum Chordata; class Mammalia; order Rodentia; family Cricetidae; genus Ondatra; species Ondatra zibethicus. Next base: position 60,069 of record PVIU01003514.1, read on the forward strand.
ACTGTGTAAAAACATATGGGGGCTAATTTGACATTAATAAATTAAGACCATTAGAGACAGTCTTTCATTGCTGGTCTCCAACACAACTGTCAATGACACTATTTTCTATTTGCATTTCCTCAGGCGTGTTAATGTATCTTTGTTTAGGCTCACAAGTGAATGGCTAATGTAAACATAGTCAATGAAAAACAAGTGCAATGAGCGGACCTAAGGAAAGGCCATTTGGTTTATTGCCAAGTATGCAATGAGGCTACAGCCCTGAGAGGCTAGAATTTTTTTTATATATATGATAAATGAATTACTCTTAAAAAATTCTCAAAATTCTTTGTTTTACACACAAGGGGGAAGGTGGTATGGAAGCTGAACTTCGAGCTGCGTGGGTTTTAGTCTTTCTTTGTGGCCTTGACTAGGGATTGTACCTTAGCTACCGTAGTTCAAGCGTAAGAATACTTTGTCTGCAATACTATACACGGTTGCTAGTGACCCTTTAAATCCTGAACCAACTGTGTCTTCTGGTGTCACAGAAGATAATGCCAATTTATTGCAATGTGTGGCTTTTTTTTTAACTGATTAAAATTAAGCCGTAAGCACGTGACAATGGAATTAGCACATTTAGAGAATCTGCTTTCCCACATCCCATTTTGCGCCAGTGCGGCTGGTCCCTGCATGTCTACGCGGGTGCAATTTTAATGACTTTACTGTGTTTTGATGTTCTTAGGAAAAAAGCACGGCTTGGTGTTTGTGGAGAAGGTAGATACGGCGGCTGAAGAGCTGTGATGGGGAACATGGTGACATCGGTTCTGCTTTCCGATAGGATCGGTGTCATTTTCCTCTCAGCGATAAGACACCTCTACTGACAGTGGCTGATTAGGGGAAATTTTATTATAAAATTCACTTTTATCGAATAAGGATAGAGTGATAATGGTTCAGCCTCAGGGAAGGAACAGGGACACATTTCCCTCTCTTCAAATCCCACCTTTCCCCTCTTCTCGCTTTCTCTCTTTAGAAGAAGGATGATTCCATTTTAGTTATTATTAATAGCATAAGAGAAGCCCCAACAACATGCGATTGTTAGGATAAAACTACCCGAATCAAGAGGCGCTTAGATGTTGTTATAAAAGAAAATCTATTTTATATAGTTACAAATCCGCTCCTCTCTCCTTCTCTAAAAGATAAGGTTGCTTTTTAAATCTTTTCTCCATTTTCTAGAAGTTACCCGATATTTGTTACTTATGAAAATGGAACACCCTAAAAAAAAATCAAACTGATGTAATGTTGGCTCAGTTATCCTAAATATACTCAATATCCTCAGAAACAAATATTTGCCAAGCATAGCTGTGTATGATACAAACAAAAGAAGCAGAGGATTGGGGCTGCTTAGTTCTTGCTTGCACTCTAATGTTCCAAGGATGGGGGTGAAAGGGAGGGAGATGCAGGTGCCTCTGAGGGTCACCAGGCAGGTGAGGACACTTGAGTCTCAGGGGCAGAAGTGACTCATTTACTCCTAGGAAACCTGACCTAATTCTGCAACACTGCCTGACAACTACCGGAAATCACCGAAGGAACAGAAAACACGAGAGACATGCTTTGTTTTCCAAGATTTTCTCCAGATGAAGAGTTCATGAATCCTCAGAGTCATCGTTTGACCACCAAGCGCGAACATGCAGCGTCACATGGCCAAGGAACCCAGGGTACTGGGAATTTGAAACATTAAAAACAGTTTCATGTCAGATTTCTAAATTGGGGGGGATGGATATTAATGATAAAAAAACAATTCAGAAAAACATCTCTGTTGAGGGAGGCTGCCTTGAGGACGAGAGCCTCCAGTTTTAACACCCGCCACGTGTTTCTAGAGCCTCTAAATACTTTAAAGACTTCTTTCTAGAATTTTCTCAAGTGCTGATTCTAGTATGATGCATTTTGGTATGCAATTCCATAATCTATCCCAATGGAGAATTTCAGGGGTCAGTGAGCAGGATCATGTTAAAACATCTCACGTCATTTGAGCTGAGTGAGATGAAAAAGGTGTCCGATTTTTCAGAATCAAGCACCACCAAATGGTGCTTACACCTTACTTAGGAAAGTATTTGCTGTGACTTTCCTAAGCAACAAACATGAAGGGGCAGTTAGCAAGTTCCCTGGTAAAGCTTTTCTCTCCGTATTCCTTGTGCCCAGGTTTCTGAGAGACAAACATCATACTGAAATTTATGATGGAGCCAGTCTCTCACATGGCACCCCAACTTCTTCTGCTAATTTTATATCCTAAAAACAATAACCAAAGTAAGCTTAGAAAATCAAAACTGGGAAACAGTTAACAAGAAATACAGCTCAACAGCCAGAAGCAGCACATTGAAAAGGGAGACCAGACTCATTATGGGTTTAAAACAGATCACCAAATGCTTATTAATAAGCACAGGCAAACACCTGGTGGGCCAACTTAAGAACTCTTCTCTCAGTTATAAATTTGCTGAGTAAGATGTAATGGCCTTTGAAACAACAACAATAGTATTTTTGAGAGAACCTTTGAAATGCATTAAAAATTTCATCGCAATGAGACGCAGATAAAAATTCAAAACTGCCAAAAGACTACAACATGCCTTCTTAAAGGTGGCCTGCAAAGGACTCTGACTGGTGTGGTGCTGGCGACAGGCGGGGACCTGCAGCAACAAGCGCCTCTCTCTGTCTGCAGCAAAGGAACGCAGCTGCCTATTTCTTTCAACCGTCAATCAAAGGCCCCTCAGGAAGCTTATGTTCTTTGGAGCAGACAAGCAAAGGTGAGCACTGGATTAATGGTGCTTACTAAAGAAGGAGCCTGACAGAGTGCAGCCAACTCCGGATAGGATGGCCTTCCCTGACAGGCAAGAGTAAGACAGAAACCCCAACAATAAGAAAGCTTTCTGTCCAGAGCCTCACACAAAGCAGAGGTGCACACACTCAATGTGTGTGTGAAGCATTATTTCCTTTGAAACTTATTTCTGGCATGTGCATGCTAACTTCTAATTATTAAAAAAAAACCCCAGCAAGACTGTAGAGACTTTATCACTATTAAGACAAATCCAATAACAAAATGTCTTAAAAGAAAAGAATTCTGAATAAAAAAACTCTCCATATTAAGGACCACCAATTACTAGGCAGCACTGACTTAGACAGGGGAGGCCAAGGTGTCCAATTAGTACAATCATAATGGGAATACCCCTGTCAGGGACAATAAGAAATACATCTGACCAACTAGCTTTGCACATCTCACATGCCTGTAGGTCCTCATAAGTAGTCATACACATGTGTGTTGTCATACACATGTGTCTGTTATGCCTGATCAGTACTAGATAAAATGAAGTATCTTCTCCAGTTCAGAAAATGTTACTGCCTTTCCACTGGTTTCTCACAGGACACCTAAAATGGTGCTGTCTTTTGGGGGACATATACAAATGAAGGTGCATGTCCCAACAGACACTTTCTGTTCTGTCACAGCATCATCTAGAAGGGCCATGTGCATCTGTGTGCACAGGGTGAATGCTTCACTGAAGTCAAAAGGCTCCCTGATTGGCTAGTGGCGAGAGGCTGGAGCAAAGCAGGGAGAGCTGATGAAGAGATCATCCCTGTGGAAAGGTGGCTGAGCAGGACTGCAGCACCAGGGGAGCACAGGAGGTGAGGCAGGAAGAGGGAAGCCCCTTTCTGTGGCTGCACTGAAGTGGGAAGGAGGCCTGTGGTGAGCAAACTTCAGCTGTGAAGAACAAACGGCCAGGCTTTCCCTGCACCATCTCTCTACCTTTCCCTCAACTGACAAGACAGTGCAGTCTCCAACCGAAGCCCTGAGGAATTACCCTTGACAGCCTCTATTTATCAGTTAGCTTTGTCTTCCAAGTATACAGGGTAAGGTGTTCATCACTGTGCATAAAACAATTAAATGGAATAATGTTACCCGCCTGTACTTGGAGATTTAGAAGTGCCTCTGTTCTTTATAATCAAATCTGTATATCCCCATAACTAGTAACCAAAACATGAAATCATTTAATAAAATTTTTTAAACTGTGCTCAATAATCATCAAATTGGCTTAGGTCAATTTCCAGCCCCCCTCCATTCCTTTAAATGAATAATTTGGAGGACAGTAGTTCCTAAGCTGATGGTGGATCTGAGGTTGCCAGTTACAGGAGTACTTAGGCGCCCATTGGCACAGCAAGATTCAAAGCCCTGGTAGGCTTCAAAGAGACACTTTTTCCCCCTCCTTCTAGAACTCTTTGCTTTCTAGTAAAGCTGCAACCACAATGTTCTCTCTCTTAATGCCACCATAAAAAATCAAAACACTTTAAAACAAATTGATGTACTCTTTAATACAGTCATCGCATCATCACAGGACCCTTGCGCCCTGCCTGGTGACAACTGTGGGGATGCATACCACACATCTCTTTCTTTGTTGCCTGCTTCAATGCTTAAAGAAAAATTGAGAGAGTGTGTGTCTCTCAATCGAGATATGGGCACTTTTGAGTGACAAGACCTAATCAGCTTATCTCGACACTAATAAAGTTGGGGCCTGTGGTGCGGGTCTATGCCCAGCATCCAGTGAACTTTTAGTAGCCAGAACCTCATGGGTCAGGCCTCAGCCTCGGCTTCTCTAAGCTGGTTGAAATCAATTCTTAATGGGGTATTTTCATCTTGATAAATCTCTATAGTCTTCATTCACGAAGGCTGTGGAGGCAATTTAGCTGGATGAATTGCCTAAAGTAATGGCTACACAATCAGGCTATGATAAGTATTTGTGTACATGGAATCAATAAGCTATCTTTTCCAAGCTCTCTGTATGAAGCAGAAAGTGCCTTCTTCTGAAATACCAGTTTTCTTTTAAGTGACTTTATTAATGGGATTTTTTTCAATTAAAGGATGAGAAGATCCTCTGCACATTAGGAAACAAACAGATCTGTTGAATAATTTCTGCTGTGCACTAGTGTCAGCCTGTCTGGTCCTTGGGATGAAGCTCAGCAGCTGACAGCCCAACTGTGCTCTCCCTGTGTCCACTGCTCTACGCCGCTGGGACACAGGCCTCCTCACCCTAGACTTTCGCTCATGTCCCAGCTGACTGATGGGAATCGAGAGCACAACACTGAGCAAGGCACACAGGTTGGAGAGAGGGAGGATTAGACAGACACACAGCATTTTCTTCTTTGAGATGACTTGTGGATGGCCCTTTCAAACCAACGACTTTGCACCTGATCCAAGAACAATGTGGTTTTATTATTGCTGTGTGATTGCTATATAAAATCAAAACTTTGCTCGTGAGGTATCAACATGTGATGGAGCCCTGAGACAGATGGCTGATCTCAAATGTGCAGGGAGGGAGCCACAGACACAGCGGGCATTTTCACTCTCCCTCTCCCACACACAGTTATCTGAGGAAAGAGCTGGACTCTCTTAGTGATGCAGCCCATGGAGGGAGAGTCCAGTGCTGGGAAGCACTTTGAAGTGATAACAATTGTCTAAATATGACCACATATTTGGATATGTATGGACAAATAAATGATAGATACAAACTGTCACAGGAAAGTGGTCCTTGAAGCATTCAGAAATGCTATTTTCAAACTGTAATGTATGTGAAGTGTTATAATCACCTGCACAAAATGCAACAATTATCGACACATTCCCAAATGAAGTCTTCTACAGATTACAGGAAACCTTGAGCGCACTTTCCACTCTGACTTACTCTCCACGCTATAATTGCTTTACACAAAATCCACTCCAGCCTTATCACTCTATATTATCTCTACTGCTGAACACCGGAAGATAATTTTGCAATAAAATTTAATTTTCAGAGCTTATTTTCCACTAATCTCCTAGCGGAGGAAAAATGAAACTGGCTAAGTTACACACTCCATGCAATGACCTGAATGGTGATGATTATTTCTTGAGTTGTAAGATCCCAAACATATCAATTTTATCATATTGGAAGGCTGAAATATTGTAATTGTCAAAACTTTATATCCTAGGGGAGAAAGTAAAATAGACTATTAATAACATGTATAAAAATAAGACACTTTGAGTATCAGGGACTTTTGGGGAAAGATTTCTTCTAAAAGTTATGAAACAAAACACTTAATATAAAAATTTGTGACAAACAAAGGTATTTTATTCAAATCATAACTATCTCAGTATGGTGAATATTTGAAAGATTTTCAGTAAAAATGAAAGCAATAATGGTGAATGGGATGACGTATCAGGGCAGTTTCCTGCGTAAACTGCCTGCCAGGTTTGCGCTCCACCGGCCTTGCCACTACCCTCACCTACCCACACGTGTGGAGGACACACAAATGGGGGACACACAGATTAACAACAGTCTGTCTCAAGGGGCATCTGGTTCTAGGATGCTTATGTTCTATAAAGCATTCATTTCTCAAAGAGAACTTTTTTTTAAAAAGTATGCCCTCCACGACAATGGACTAATGTTAGAGAGTACCAAACAAAGCTGTAGTGAAGCTTATTTGTGTTTTAATAAATAAATCTTGCCTGAAAATCAGAATGCAAAGCTAAGCCTATAGAGGCCAGGAAGAGGTGGCACACACCTTTAATCCCAGGACTCAGGAGACAGAGGCAGGTGGATTTCTGTGAGTTTAAGGCTACCCTGAGCTACACAAGATCGATCCGGAAACAGAACCAGGTGGTGGTGGCTCACACCTTTAATTCCAGCACTAGGGTGGTGGAGAACTGAGTGCGATATGGCTGGGCAGAGAGAGCAATATAAAGGGAAAGAGACAGGAACTCACTGGAGTGTGGAGTCTAATGTTTGGTGGAGAAACAGTGCAGTCTAGGCCGTCTGAGGATCAACCCTTTGGTCTGAGCACTGGTAGAGGTAAAAGGTCTCTCTAGTGGTTGGTTGCTTTGCTTTTCTGATCTTTGGCTTGAACTCCAAAATCTGTCTCTAGGTTTTTACTATTAGTGTTACAAAAAGCAATTCTATTGCTCAAGACTGACTGAAACTGCACTGTTTTTTAATGTTGCAAATACCTGAAGAATTTCTGTGGAAATTCAAACTCTTTACCAAAATCATTACATAATTTAAAAAAAAGCAAAACCCACATGCTGCTTAATGAATTGTGATATTAGTGCTTCATACCAGACGTAGACACTCTATCTTCTTTCAAAGCTGTTCCACAATAAGGCCAAACTGACACTGCATCATTTACAAGGTCTTCAGAGTTGAAACATCAGAGTCGTGCATCAGCAGAACTTTGGTTCTGAGATTTGAATTTTGGCATTAGGCAATTCTAAGACATTTCAAGTTATGTGAAATGTGACATTTCTATATTAGATACAAAACAAGGATTATTTGAAAAGCAACCAAAATATACACTTAGATACTTAATGAAACTTGACGCATAAGCCCCTAAAACACCACCACAAGAACCATTAATTTAAGTGTTTATTCACATGGAAAGTGCATGCTAAGCATTTGTCTACATTGCTGCAGCATTTGTACGAGGAAGAACAAGGCAGCATTGAGCCCTCTTCAGATCATATGTTGAAAATGATGTAATTTCTCACATACAGTTGGAATGCCTTTAAATGTTTTCTAGAATGTTAATTGCTAAATTAAATAACATGCAACAAAGTATATTTCATTTTCATGAATAGCATGAATTTTGGCCAGCTACTTTTCTGTAAGACAATAAAATGAATGACCTCCTTGCAGAACAATCATTCTTTACACCCTCAAAACTAAAACGTTGACTTAGGGAGGGTGAGCTCCAACAGAAACAGAAAACAATTTGTAAAAGATGTTGAAATAATTAAGACAATAATTAAGAAGAAATGAGGGACATTTTACAATCCTCCAATTGATGGGCAGGCATTGGCTTTTGTTTGAGGCCAATAACAGCTCTTTATTGATCACAAAGTTAATACCTAACAAGGTCAATACAAAATCTCAACTGTCAACACTTCTGCTATGGACCATCTCTGCTTCTCCACAGAAACACTGTGGAGATAGGCACACTGTGTTTGCAGAAACCAGTAAGTCGTCATCATCGTGACAGAAAGCTCAAAAGAAACAGGGCAAAGAAGTTACGTATATAGAGGAGGTTTGTAGGAACCTGGTCCTGGAGTTTGAGACACTGATCTTCAGCTGCAGCGCCTAGAACTATGAGTTGGGCAGTTCACCAAAGTGAACCAAAATAATAACTCATACTGACAAACAGAATCTCTGTACAGTGTGTATATTTGAAAAACTAGGATGTGCAATAATTCTCCCTGAGTAGGCTTTTGGCACTATTCCAGTCCGTGTGTGTGTGTGTGTGTGTGTGTGTGCATGTGTGCATGCATGCATCTATGGATATAGGTATATCATCCATGTGGCAGCCAGAGACATCCTCAGGTCATCCCCAGACATCCCCAGAAATGTCATCACTTTTATTTTAAAAGATAGGTTTCTTACTGCAAAGACCTCTCAGACTAGGCTAGGCTGGCAGGCCAGAGAGCCTCCAGGGCCTGTGTGTCTCTGCTTCTCTAGTGCTAGTATTCCAAAGGCATACCATCACACCTGGCTTTTGGTGAGAGTTCTATTTACTGTATTCAGGATTTTCTTCTTGTGCAATAAACACTTTGCCAACCGTCCTATCTCTGCAGCTCCTGGTATATTTTTTATTACCTGAAATCGATATGATATAGTTGTTTCCTTAGTTTTTAACTAATGTCCTTTTCCTGTTCAGGACCCCGTCAAGGGTAATGGATTAGTCTTAGTTATCCCGTCTCATGCTCCTTCCATGACAGGTTGCAATGGACTACACACACGCTTTAGACATGGAACGTAAATTTGCAGTTTATCTATTGCCAACAGTTAAGACAAAAAAATGCATGCAGAAGAACTATCTTTTTGTTGCAGACCTAAGGAATACAAACAAATGTGAGCAGAGCGCAGACAGAAGTGACTGGTAGAAAGAAAAGCAAGCAAGACTGGAAGCCTTAATGCAGCCATTAACGTAATCTAGACACCCCTTTTTGTCACAAATGCTAGAAAAACTCCAACCACAAATACGGGCTGTCATCTGTCTACTCCATCCCTTCCGCCCTGTACTACTGGTAGTTACGGTTTAACAATTGCTCGTAAGGCAGTGAATGAAGCAAGAAATAAATAGCATGGCTGGGGTGGGTCAACTCCATCTAAATTTTTTCCTCCTCTTATTATGTAATAATAATAGTAGTAGGTAAGAACATGGTCTTTCCTACCCTCCTTGCTGCTTTGGGCACCATTATGCCAGGCAACCATTGCCAGGGAGCTATGGGATAGAGTCAGTGTGGAGCTTAGAAGTCCATGTGCCTTCTTCATCCTCTTGCCTTTGCTGATGGTTTGCTGGGCAGGGCAGAGCCATAGGTAGGAGAAACTTGGGTTCTGAACCACTATAAGGAAGGCCATCTGCTCACTTGGAACAACTACGATGGATTTCTCCAAGAGAGAGAAATAAATAGCACTGTATCAAGGCACTGGGATGACTACAGTCTGTCTGTCACGGCCTTTAGAGCTACTCTGAAGGTGGCACAAGTGAAAATGTTTACTGAGCACCTGCGCTGGCAGTCTAGCATTTACCTTCTCCGCCTCTAACAGCAGCCTCCACACCGGGCCTGGAAAGTTGTTTCATGTACTAAGGAAAGAACCAGAAAAGGCTAAGGAAATTGTTCCGTCTCAGCTATTAAGACGCAAGGCTGCAGCTGCAAAGTTCAGTGCACATTGCACCTTGTTCTCCTCTAGGGAAGGCAGGTGATATAGCCTCACGTGGAAGTGAGTCCCACGCGTCCTACATGCACAACTTTAATCCTCAAAGGAGAATGAAAACAGTCCATGGTATTTGCTCCACTTCTCATGTGGAAGACATAGAACTCCCAATTTACATGAGGCAGGCGTGAGGCGATTAGCTCGTCTGATTTTGTTAGCATTTTTCAGATCAAGACAACGCTATACAAAACTTTGGAAGAGAGAGAGCCACCGCACCTCTGTAACCTGCTGATAATCTTACGGTGTTTAATTTGAACAGAGTCTGGCAACTTGCGGAGGGCACGAAAGAGCTGCTGCTCCACAAGGTTTACAGTTAACAAAGGGGAGAACAGAAAGACGTACTTGTTCTCGCAACAGTATGAATGTAAAGAACTATATGGGGTGTGCATTCTACAGGAAGTCCAAGTAGGAAGAAAAATGAAACACCGTACCATGCACACAGCAATAAAGATGAGGGGATTCATTGTAGTAGGGAACAGTCACAGCTGGCAGGCAATGCCAGTGAGGCAGGAAGACATTTGGTCCATCTCCTCACTAACTTCTAGAGACAGTCTTGTGGCTTTTTTAAAGGTATCCTTTTCATATTAACAAAGTCATTCCAGTCAGTTTCTTTAACTGGCCCACATGAAAAATCAGAATGACTTTCTAAGAGTCTTCTGCTAACAACCCCCACCCCATCAGAAAAACTAGTGTGCCCTCTATACTGTGCAGAGCTCTCGTTACTAGTGTGTATTCTATACTGTGAGACCTCTCATTACTAGTGTGTATTCTATACTGTGCAGAGCTCTCGTTACTAGTGTGTATTCTATACTGTGCAGACCTCTCATTGTAGTGTATATTCTATACTGTGCAGAGCTCTCGTTACTAGTGTGTATTCTATACTGTGCACACCTCTCGTTACTAGTGTGTATTCTATACTGTGCACACCTCTCATTACTAGTGTGTATTCTATACTGTGAGACCTCTCATTACTAGTGTGTATTCTATACTGTGCAGACCTCTCATTACTAGTGTATATTCTATACTGTGCAGAGCTCTCGTTACTAGTGTGTATTCTATACTGTGCAGAGCTCTCGTTACTAGTGTGTATTCTATACTGTGCA
>PVIU01003514.1:79279-144092 GCA_004026605.1 Ondatra zibethicus
TGACAATGGGGACTGACTGAGAAGCCAATGATAATGGCACTGGGATTTGATTCTACTGCATGTACTGGCTTTTTGGGATCCTAGTCAGTTTGGATTCACACCTTCCTAGGCCTGGATGGAGGCGAGAGGGCCTTGGGCTTCCCACAGGGCAGGGTAACCTGCCCTCTCTTAGGACTGGAGGGGAAAAAGGGAGGGGGAGGGGGGAAGCGGGAGGGAAATGGGAGGAGCGGAGGAGGTGGAAATTTTGAATGGTACTATTTATAATGCAATAATAAAAAATTAAATGTGGAGAAAAAAATAAAAAAAAATTAAAAAAAAACAAACAAACAAACAAACAAAAGACCTGTTTACATAAGGTCTGCATCTCTGTCACTGATCCATGGTTTTGACTGTGGTCAGGGAATATTTAATTTGAGGGGGGAGGAGAGTTACAGCTTCAGAGTAAAAGGCAGTTGACCCAGCATTGAAGTACTGACCACTAACAAATGGACATCACCACAGCTGGAAATCATACCTGTTAGTAACTGGAGAAAGGGAGAGCCATTTTTCACCTTAATGGTTCTGGATGAGAACTCAGAAGTTACATCAAACTGGATCAAGCTAATGCTTCATGCAAGCAGAACCATATCTAGTCCATGAGGACAACTTCCAGAGAAGTTTATGAGCATGCCTGCTAATTGTCTTCCTTGATGCCAGACCAGCAAGCCCCGTGGATCCACCTCTCCATCACTCCAATACTCGGATTAAAAGTATGTGCCACCTTGCCTGTTTTTGTTTTATTTTCAAACACAGATTGAGGGTTTTCAATTTAGGTCCTTTTCACGGCAACCACTTTATCCAGGGAAGCAGAATGATAGGTATTGAATTCAATGCTTATGGGGTGTAAACAATACTTAAAATAATCACATACTATGGACATATGCTCTCTGCTTGGTGACTGCTTTAGATGACACAATATCTGCCTATTTCAGGAGATAACTTTAAAATGTCAACAGTGATAAAAGAATTTCCAAAGATGAATTTTGTAATTTGTTAGGAAGCAACCAGTGATTAAGGTAACACACACCCTAATCTAACCCATTCCATTCTAGATGTTATTCTCTTGAGGATCCTGTCAAGTTCATGAACAGAAAAGCTACAAATTTCTTTTAAAACTTTTGCCAATTATCTTGAAAGTTAACTATTTTTTTAACTAATGGCCATCTAATAATGATAAAATTTTATAGCGTTCTCTTGTTTCTATGTACTTAAAGAGGATCTTATTTTATCTCCTAATATCTTATGTAATAGGCAGAGTCTGGTGTCAAGTGTCCATCTGGCAAGCACGAGAGCACACACAATAGAATGGGTACCTGGTTCTAAGGGCTACACAGCTGAACAAAGAAGGCACCAATGAAGGTGATCTCCCAGCTCATTCAGAACATTGGGCAATAGTTCCGAGATCAATGAAGGTGATCTTCTCATGGCTCATTCAGAACATTGGGCAATAGTTTCTAGATTATTGTGCTCAAGTAAAATTTTAAAAGTATGATAGAGTCAGAGCAATGGCTCTGTAGTTATGGGCATTGGCCGCTCTTCCAGAGGACATGGATTCATTTCCCAGCACCATATGGTAGCCTACAGCCATCTGCAACTCTGGTTCCAGGGAATTCAGTGCCCTCTGCTGGCTTTCAGAGACACCAGCATGCACTCAATGCACAGACAAACAGGCAGGGAAAATGTCAAACACATAAAATAAAAACAATGAGAAATATTTCAGAATGCCCCAAAGAGGGTTGCCACATTTAGCATTTTTCAAGTAAAGAAATACATCAAACTTCTACCTCTTAGACTACATCATTACACTGTCCTTGTTTGCTCAACTTCATAATGCAGAACTATAATTTCAGACAAAATATCATTCTTAAATTTAGCTTCTTAAATAAAATATGATTTATGGGAAGCCATTATATTCTACTTATGCTCTCATTTTTTAAAACCCTCTGAGCATGGCGCCAACTCCAGGCTACAGCAATTCTTGGAAAGCATGCCCTCCCAGGTGCGGTTAAACAAACAGTTTGACGCTTTCCCTGCATGTTTGTCTGTGCATTGAGTGCATGCTGGTGTCTCTGAAAGCCAGGAGAGGGCACTGAATTCCCTGGAACCAGAGTTGCAGATGGTTGTAAGCTACCACGGGGGCCTAGGAAATGAACCCATGTCCTCTGGAAGCGCTGGTGTTCATAACAAGTTGTCCTTGTCCATGTCTTCTTGCATGTCATCAGTTTGGAACCCAGTGTTAAGTTTTAGGGAGGGATGTAGCTCAGTGGTAGAGTATTAGCCTGCCATTCATGACAGCTTGAGTTCATAAGAGTGTTTGTCTAGTATGCACAATGTTTTGGTTTCAATCTCAAGTACCAGATAAATCAGGTTTGGTGAGATGCACCTAGAACCCCAACCCTTGAGAAGTGGAAGTAGGAAGGGCTGGAAGTTCAAGGCTATTTTTAGCTGTACAGTGAGTTTTAGGCCAGTCTAAGCTATATGAGACCCTTTTTATTAAAAAAATAAACTTTTTTATTCCTTCTCAAGTGCTGTTCTTCTACTGCCTATAGTGAAATGATGAGTACTAAGAACTTACATATGGTCAAGACACAGAGCTATTGGCATTACCACAGTGAGGCTGGCAGAGACTCGGGAAACATGCATGGATGGTACCTATCACAGTGCACTGTAAAGACCAGAAGTTACTTCTTTTTCCCACTGCACTTTCAAACTTATCCAAGTAAGCAAACTAAGGAGCTGATGCTTATCAAGCACAGGTTGGGGTGCATCTGTCCCAATTTTTAATTCTATAGTATTCCCCAAGTTCCCAAGCTTTATGTGAGATATACACATGTAATTTTATAGCCTACTATTGTATTCTCAACACTATACTTCTTGTACATCAAAAGAAGTAACTATCAACTCCCATACTGTCTTACAATCATGATCAATACATGACCTTCTATGGACCACCCTCTTTGATGACCTTTCGGCTTTGGGAAAGAGCCACATGGACAGTAATGTGAGAGGCTGAAAAATCCACGGAGGGCCCAGTCATCCAAGACCCTGAGATCATTGATACTGCAAGACAATCTGCATGCGTAAGCCCAAGCGAAATCCATAGAGGCTCATCAATGGATGCTTGGCAAGGAAGGCCCTTCTCTAATGCATGTAAAGTTCAATAGAGACAGTGCCACAGTTCCCAAGAATAGCACACCCTCTTCTATTCCTTTAAAATATACAAATTTTCACAAACAAAAATGTTTTCCATAATTCTGTATCACCAAATGGCCACACAATAATCTATGCATTTATATATGTATTTTATAGCACATAAAATACTCTAAAAGTAATACATGTTACTAAGTGAAGAATTCTCAAATGTGCAATTTACTTCTATTTTATTGAATAATGAACAGGCTTGGGGAAATGAGATAATTCATTCAGAGTCATAGGAACAGAAGTAGGGATTGGAACGTGGCTCCTTCCACTCTTCATACCCCCCCCCAAGAGTCTGCTCTGAGGGTGAGCCTCAAACCAAGGGAGCCATCAGGGCAGAGAGCCAGCTGACAGTCACATGAGGAAAGGGAGCCATGAGGGCAGAGAGCCAGCTGACAGTCACATGAGGAAAGCAGCAGCCCGCACTGTTCAAAGTTTGGAGGTGGATGGTTTTCTTCTGCTTCCTCATCATTAATAAACGTACAATCTCCTTATCTGGTTCTTTAGAATGCAGCACATAAACCAATCAAGGATAGCCACAAAGCCAGGGCAAGCACACTGGCCATTCATAAAAGAGATATTTAGAACACTTTCTTTATACCTACGCTTCAAAAAATTGGTATTTTGGTAACACTAAATTAATTTTTTCAGGAAAATTCTGTTAATCACATATTTTTGTTGTTTATAGGATGTGCAAGAATAGTTCAAACTATAAAAAATACATTATTTATAATTTATAGGTTAGAAAACAAAAAGTGTGGTTAAAATAATAAGAAACTAGTAAATACCAAGGTATTAATAATGATTACTGTTTAAAAAACACTCACTACATGAAATATTCACACAAAAAAGACCTTCTATTTTGAATAGACTAGCCTTAGAAAAATTAGAATGGTTTTCTTTGAAATATGACTACTGCCAATTCAAACCAAAATTTGAACAGTATACATCAATGGTAATAAGACCATCGTGAATATTAGCTTTGTTGCTCTTTAGATACTTTTCACACCTTGTTAGAGGTTCTGTTTGTGGCTTTTATAAAACAGAGTCATTGAAGAAAGCCACTTCCCACACAGAGTAAAACAAGCAAGCAGGTATCATTAGTCTTTGTTCCTAGTTCCTATCATTTAGACTGATTAAAATGTTAATTTTTACATGTGTGACTAAAACCCAAGTTGCAAACAAGCGAGGCTTCGCAGTGCACTCGCCATCATTGCGGGTGGGTAAACTGACAACGTGTAACTGCACATTAAGACAAATGTAGAATTTAGACAAAGTATCCCGTCTGCTTTCAGATGTAGACTTTCAAACCTCAGGAAGGTTTTCGGTAGATGTCATGCCTTTTAACTTGAAAAAAGATAAGCGCAAATAAGCTCCCAATTGTCTCCCCAATATGTAAACCACATCTCGGGCTGCTGTCTCTGCTGCTCCTTTGAAGTCTCGCTGAAATGTCATGTGTTGTGAAGACCGCTGTGCATAAGCAAGACAATTTGCTCACTTTCAGAATTCTTACCGGTCTCCACTGCTATCTGGTATCCAGCCTCTAGTCTCCGCGATGACCTTTCCAGCCTCTCCGTGTTATCCAGCAGATGTGCCCTCTGAAAGGAAGGGGGAGTCAGACGGATGGCTACAAGGTTCTTTTTTGCCTTTTTAAAAAATAATGCCTTTGTATGTCTTAACATGGGGTGTTGTGGGGGGGGGGTATCCACAATCCATTATAGTTAAATTTTAGCAGACAGTTCAGAGGACCGACAACAATGGATAGATTTCCAATCAAACATGCATGGACCATCCACTTATTTGCTTTTGTTTGTAAAGGAGCCTCTTGTTGTGAGTGGACACAGCAAATCTTCCCCCACACCACTGAGAAGTGCATGAAGAGCAGGGCCAACTGGATCTTTCTTGTTTAACACAGATGAGACACAGTGCTGTGATTCCTGTTTGTGTTCAGTTTTATAAAATGCAGTCATTTCCAGTGCTCACTGGTCCTTTCATTTCTGCAAATCATAATTTTTTAAACAAGAACTTTTTTATTTTTGAGAATGTTTCTTAGTTTGGAAATGTAGAAGGTGACACAGAGGACAAGGATGCTACTGGGACAGAAAGCCAACCAACACTTCCAGCTCATAGGGGACACACGGGGTCTGTGTGTTATCCCCAAACATAGGACACTAAGTTAGAGTCGACTGCTAACACATAGTGCTTTGGACTGTGAACTAAAACCACAATCTACTCTATGGAATAAAATTATATACAACTTATTCATACTACATCTTATGAGCAAATTAGAGAACTCCAATATTCTAAACTTTCCTTTCTACATTGAGACCCTATGTTTTTGATCCCAAAGCAGATATGTTCATGTTACCAAAATAGATTCACAGGCTAGACATGTCTATGAATGAATTGGCATATGCATGTGGTATACATGTATATATGTTTAGATACCTAGAAATATATGTTTATGTGTGCCTGCATATTTGGTTGTGGGCAGCTTTTATACATATATATATATATATATACACATCTATGTATGTATATATGTATTTGTATAAATTAGTTTTTCTTGCCTTATAATCAATTTTGGTGTCTGGTCAAAGAAAAAGAAAAACATGCAACCATAACTATACAACTTTGTGTTGTTGACAGATGTCACTTAAAATTGAAGCAATGCTTTCTGATAATAATAAAAAAGGAGGTGCCACATGCATTATCTGAGTGGCTGTTGAGTGAAATGATCTACCTTGCTCTAATGAGCCCCCATGGATCTTGGAGATGCGAGCTGTATTGACATGCACACTTAAGCTAATACACCTAGACCAGTGCCTGCGAGCTCTAGCAGCCAGGGATGCTGACAGAATATCTCGCTTCCATCTTCAAAGAAAGGAAGTGATTAGTATGTTATCATTACCATTCAAAACGTGATTTCCTTATTCCCTCCCGGCATAGGTGACACATCTGAGATGCGGCCAGACGTTAGAGGCAGCTAAAGCCACATCAAAGCTTTCCTTGAAAAATTTTTGGGGGGAAGGGTTGGGGGAAGAATCATTAAAACAATGCTTTTAAAACAGACAGACAGGACCTGATGTGAAGGTCAGGAAGCGGCAAGAGCAGTCTATAATAATTAATAGAGTTGTCTGATACACAGTGCAGAAATTAAGAGAAATGCTGCTCCTCCTTTTGGAAAATAAACGAAATAAATAAAAATGGAGGAAGGGAGAAAAGAGCTTCTTATACCACAAAAAGCAAAATTGTTGAAGGCTGCAACTGAGAAAAAGAAGAACACAGGTGTTCTCTGTGTTTGGCACAACTATTTCTAAATAAAACTTCCTATTGCTAAAGCGTGCCAAAAATGTGTCTTTAATTCTGATTCTCCTTATATACCGGTTCTGGCAGTAAAAACTGCTTTTCCCTCTGCATACTGTTTTCTACCCAAACAAAGGACTTCAAACTGGCGATCCTCTTAAAAAATATATCAATCTGGCCTGAGAAGCAAGAGTAACTTTGAATTTTAGTCCAGAGGAAGACAATTTGGGGCTTATTTTCATATTGTATTGGAATCCTAAATTCAAAGAAGACATTTAGCTTAATAGAGATAAAAAAAAATCATAGACTATACTGGAGTTGGCTCTTCCTCAATGCTTATTATATGATGAATGAACAAAAGCTAAACATGTATGGAATAAAGTGTTTAAATGTGGGACAATTTGGGAGGCTCCAGAGCTACATGGGAAGCAGAACGTCCAAATGAACATTAAACACTGCACATGCTGAAGTAATGGAAGTGATGGCTTCTTTTGAAGAGTTTCTTCCCCCCGCCCCCAGAGAAAATCTGCACCCAAGAGGATGATCAGTTTATGGGCAGCCTCCCAGCAGGGTTTCCCTTCATTTTTTGAAACTTCTTCACTAAAGTCAAACTAAAATCAAACTCTTTTAACAGCTGCACTGTTTACATCATTCCCTCAGCTGTGCAATGCCCCCGTCGTCTAATGAAAGGAGACACAGTACGGTGGCACAGACGCTTTCAACGCGCCCCCACACTCGATCCCAACTCACGCTCTCACCCTCTTCTCGGACCTTTTCAGAGCAGGTGAGGGAAGCTGTGCTGGAGCCTTCAGAAGGAGCTCAGTTTGTGTGAGGAGCTGTGAAAGGGGAAATACTGGGGACGCAGGATTCCAACAGCTCGGTGTACACAGGCAATGCCAGACCAGCTCCCTCTCCGCTAAGACCCTGCCTCCCCCCACACCCTGAAAAGAGCATCGGGAAGAAGGACGGGCACTTCGTGCTCCCAACACAACACAACACTGTGTTGTAGAACAGATAGGTGCTTGTCTTCTTAGAAGAGGTGCAAATGAAAAATTGGGGTAACATTCACTGCATGAGCACAAGCAACTACTGACTGGGAGAAGAGGCCCTCTGAGCAATCTCCATTAAAGCTCAGCATCACCTAATCCATAAGTATTTGTGCTGCACCCAAATCAAAGACACAGACAACACTATTCCTCAGATAGTCATTCCATCGCCCGGATGATCTCATTCTACTGACAATAATTCCATCACAGGGCAGCTTCAGAAACATCAACCATGGCACTAACACACACACAACTGTTGACAGAGAAAAACAACAGAAATTATCAAGCAATAATATATTACAAAAGAGATGGGGACATAATTTGCAGCTTTCAAAATTAAGAATTCCTCTGATCCTGCACTACAACATAACAAAAATCTGGCCAAAATTATACTTGTTATTGTAAAGCACAGGAATTTTAGCCATCAGATCACTGTCGATTCGGGGACAAGAGCTTTGTGGAGTTTCTTGGCATGTGGGGTGTGTGTGTGTGTGTGTGTGTGTGTGTGTGTGTGTGTGTGTGTGAGTATGTGCATTCAAATCACTGTTCATTTCATCAACCTTTGAACATTCAGATTCTTCAGCAAAGCATAAGAATCTCTAAATACACAAAACAGTCCACCTCCCAGGGAAATCATGTTTATGTCATCACTCATTCAGAGAGTAATCAATAGTATAACTAATTATACTGATTTAGTATATACATATATATACGTACTTCCATGTTGGAAAGAAAAAGGCAAACCAAAAGTATAAGAGGCTACTGGTATACTTTCTCCCTTCAGCTCCCACGTCATTGTCACTTTGCTAAGCTAGAAGCTCACTCACGCATTTTAATCAACCACTGTTCACAAGCTTAGGAAACATCTCCAACACTCACAGAACAGCAGCTCACCATCAGAACCACCCAGGAAAAGCTGCACTCAATGTGCTCAACCGAACTACTGTGACTGCTGGGAGCAAGAGGACTATTCTATGTCCTTGTGGGAAAACAAAACTCAGCATTACTAAATCAAAAAGTTGAATCGAGAAGCCTTGGTGGGTTTGGCCTTAGCGGAAGACAACAGCAACGCCCTGAATCATTTGGCCACAGTGACAGGCACTGCTGCAGGGACTTATGAGGCCCCTGAAGAGGCTGGAGCAGCAGGCAGGAAAAGGAGAACTCCTTTGGGGGCTGTTTCCTACAGAAAGGAAAGTGCTTAACAGTGGAGCAAGCTTGCTGCTCTCAAGTGTCCTGGACAAGGGCAAGGGCATTTATAGTGTACAAGTTCCCCACGGTACCTTATGTGGAGCCCTGGAGTCCAGGGGTGGGTGGTGTCTCAGTGAAGCAAACCAGGATCAGAAAAGAAAATAAAGTCATAATAGCTCCACTGAGAAACTAACACAAATAAACAAATCTGAAACACCCACAAACAATGACACTCTGCACAGTTTTAAGATATGCCTCGATTATCCCTTCCTTTTTTGTTTTTTGACTTTAAAATATTAACTTTCCCTCAATGTCAGCAAAGACGAGTGGGGCCTCGCAGCAAGCACAGCGCACGGCGCTCTGAGGAGGCGGTCAGACAAGATTTCTCAAGTTGTCAGGTCAATAGTTTTGTCAAGGGAACACTTCCCTGGAAAAATGAATACAAGATCCACTTCGGATTTAGAAAATAAATTTTATAAGAAAAAGCAGAACTAAGGAGAAAAAAAGGAACTGGAAAATACTTACCTCTTCACGTAATTTTATCAACTGCAACATGAATGCACCAAAAAAAGATAAAAAGGGAAGACATGGCAGAAAGAAGGATCAGCTGTGTGACAGGATACAGAATTAACATTGACAATTCATCTGTTTACATGTTTAGCATTTAGAAATCACAGACAAACACATTAAAGGAGCCTAAGCACAGACTACATGCAGAGGGTTTGAACAAATAAAGATCACTTTCTCACACTGTCACATTAAACAAAGAGACTAGTGTGAATTTCTCTTTTAAAGTACATCTAAGAACCATCATGAAATAAAGGGGAGCGACTTCATAGAAGTCTATATTATAAAAAAGAAAACAAGTTTACTGCGTCTCTCTTCTAAGAATGCACCATTAGAGAGGCTGTGTATATACAAGATTTCAGGATGTTTCTCTATTTGGAGACTTGACAACTGACTTCAGATTTTACCAACAAATGAAAATGACTAGTAGTTCATGCTTTGGCTCCGTTAAATATTTAAAACAACAACAAAGATAACCTACTATTATTTTCTGGTTTAATGCCATACTTGCACCCCTTGTAATGATAGGCTGCATTGGGTTAACACAATTTCAGCTGAGAATCAACAAAAGCATGTATAAAGTAGCTAACAGAGGAGTTAATGACAAGATTTGTGCTTTTTCTTAAATAGTACAGCACTTATTGGGTGTGTTTTTATTTGATGTTTTGTTTCTTTATTTTCTAGTAATCTTAATCTTCCAAACTGGGGCATATCAAAACAAGGAACCCTTTTCCTGTGTTTGTACTGTGGTTCGTTTGCACTAAAGTCAAATCAAAAGCCACTCTTTTATTTCTCAGTAAATTCTCCTACTGTGGCATTTTAATCCCCTACTTTTTCTTATTTTCCTAACAGTAACAGATGTAGAAAACTCCTAGAAACCAACAATCTATGAAATCATACATCTGGCCCATTCTGGGTATGTCTGACATCATTCTAAAACATAAACACTGTACTGGTAAAATTGCTACCGCAATTTCTATAATGAACCGAGCAGGAGCCCGGGCCACAACAGACTGAGTCACATTCTAGGTCTGAACCTTGCATCCACAGCCATTCAGGGCTATAAACTGATAATCTTTAAACATCCAAATGTCTGTAACATTGGTTACCACACTTGACACACGCAGGCCAATGTGCTACGAATGGTTCAGTGTAATTCTCTCTAAAAGTATGATGTTTAGTTTACCACAGCCCTGAATTCTCAACACTCAATGCTGATTTAGTGTCAAATTCAAGGCAGGCAGGGATGCATCTCAGCTCATTCTGTTATTTCATTTTTTTCCTGGAAAGTACTTAAAATCTACAAGGAGGAGATTCAAATTGTCATAAACCCTTTATAGAAAGGGTTTAGAATTGTATGGCATCTCAATCTGCACTTAGCAAAATTTTAAATGTCAAACTTTAAAAGTCATAGTTCACACCAGACGAAAGTTATTGTTTTTAAGTATACTTATTCCTTTCCCCACAGCCGTTCAGGGTAGCGTCTCATTTTTCCATGTGGAAAAGCAACAAATCTGTTCTCCAGATGAAGTTAAAATCTAAACTAGGATACCTGGCCTATCACACATTGGAGTCTTTTCTTTTTGCCATTTGAACATCACAGGAGAAAACCCACAGACACTAAATCTCAGAGAGGCGATGTGGGAATTGACCGCGCAGCTCTTTCCTTCTGGGGTACTATTCTTCAGTTGACTATGATACTTAAAGGGCCAAAGTTTAAAACCCCTCTCCAGCAATGGAGTCCATTGGGGCATGCCACCCTGCCATAAGCAAGGGTGTTTAAAAATGCTGCCCATTTGCGTTTTCAATGGGTTTCGAACAAAACAAAACAAAAAAAACCGTTCTATCTTGTTTGTGCTGCATGGCTGCATTTAAACTCCACACCGGATTTGTAGCTAAGCTAAGTAAAGGGACGTTACTAATCTTCATCTTTCTCCCCTTTCCTTTTCTTTTTTTTTGGGGGGGGGGTTAGGCTGAGAGTTATGCATGGAAATAAACAAAGATGGTCGCTTTTTGAAAATTAACAATGCTTAGACTCCACTAGAGGTAGTGATTTAGACACTTTTCGAGTTACTGGCTCCATCATAGACGCCATGAAAGTGTGCAAAACCATCATGTTGGCTTATGGTAATCCACATCTCTTTTTTTGAAACAAAGATTTCTCCCCACAACCCCACCCGGAATGCAGAATTTGATGCAAGAGGTAATCTGTTCCTTTGTGGGCTGAAAAAAAAAATCTGGTTTACGCTGGTTTGAACCAGTGGAATCTCTTGTGGTTAAGCCTTCTGCTGTGTCTAAAATCAAAACTGTACTATGGAGCATGCAAGGGTGGGTGTGTGCGCATGCGCGCACTTCTGTGTGTATGCGTGAGGCGCACCACGTGACTCCCAGAACTCCCGAATTTTTTTTTTAAAGCTGATAACGCCACTGCCGTCTCTGTCCGCATACAGATAACGAATAAATGCTGAACTCTATTAAACGCCCTTTACACATTATCGTGGGTCGAACACACAATTTTCTGAACTTATGATGACAGTCTATTTATTTTGCTAGAAACCCCCAGCACGAACGAGCAGATTTGTGCCTGGTAATGATCTGCTCTGCCGGGGCTATATGAAATGATACCGACCTTCTTCAGATCTTGCGGAATTAAATTGACCGACTTCACCCCCTGGTCTGTAGCTGAAGTTTGACACACTTTACGCACAGCAAGCCCAAATCGGAACTTAAGAGAACCTTGTATTAAAAAATTAAGCAATCATTATCTGTTAAATATTGCTTTACCACAAAAACTTCGTATGTTGGGAACTATTCCACCCTTTATACAGTTAAAAAATCTTTGTAGGATTTTCTCAGGCATTGGATCAATATAATTTTGCATATGGCAACAGAGAGTCTATTAATGTCTAAACAAGAGCTCTGAGCATTTTGTTTTCGCCATTGCCACACCCTACTCTGAAAGTCTATGGATTTATTCTATAATCTGTTTTTTGTTTGAGAATGGCTCTCATGAAAGGAAATCAAGTTAAGAACTATTAAGCTTTCCACTCTGGGTAAATGCTGCAGCACTGCATCAACTCTTGAAGAAATTACACTGCACACTGGAGGACACACAAGAATGCTTGGGACACGCACTCTTGGGAAGACAGGGACCAGATCCTCAGCACTTACAGGTGTAGAGCAGATTTTGACACCCCCTCCCCTTTTTGGTAAATCCAGGATGAGGTATATTTAATCAAATGAAACATATATGAGTCAGAAATTGTACAGGAGTTGATCTGGAATGCAATCAAATGTTGTACTGAGGACATTAAAGATACTCTTGAAAAAATCCTTAATTGTACAAACAGTGGCATTCCCAATCATGGCAGATGTATAAATACACCCCCAAAGTAAATTACTGTCATTGATAGTCAGCTAGAAGATCGTAGCTACGTGCATCAACAGTCAGAGGTAGATGTCTAGCAGAACTGGCCACAAACACCATAAAGATGGAGCTGATTGCTACTGTGTTCATGCCTGTCCAAAGCGTCACAAGGAGCCACTGTATGGAGTTGTGCACAAGGCACTGGGAATGAAGTCAGCACTTTATACGCTTACAGTCACAGTTACTGGCTGTTATTTTGTCTTTCCCCTTTCAATCACTCTAGATTTTTAGTTGACAGATATATGCTAATTTAAGTGACTATGACTAATTTTGTTTATACCCAAGCTTTGTGTTTATATTAAAAGCATATCTTAAATATACGACAAAAAGGCCTGAAAGCCAGTGTTTCAACAATCGGCATGAACATAAACTTCTTTCTGGGTAGAAGACAGTTTCTTACATAGATCGTGGGTAGTCCTTCCACCCAGAACACCCACCTTCTTAGCTTCTGCTCTATACAAATGTATATGAAGAGCCCATTAAAACCTTTTCTGTAGAGACACTCTGCTTTGACTGCTGAGTCAGGGCAACACTGATAGAGAATAAAAGTTATTTTCAAGTGACATCTGAAGCCAGTGGCTAAGGGCGTGCTCATTTAAATTTCTATATTATGACAAAGAGCCTCAACACAGAACTTAATGACTTCATCGTCGCATGGAGATTCTGCTCTGCAAGGTAACAAATTACCCAAAAAGCTTAGCATGATCTCTGTGAACTTCCACAGCTCATTCAAATGTGAGGCTGAAAAGTCCACAGGAGCTGCAGCCAACCATCTCCGTACCCTCAGGACAGCAATCCCCTGTGCCGTATTTACCGGACTGGCCGCTCCTTCCCACCTTCAGGTTCAGCACTTTCAGAACTTGTAAGTTTCATTCAGATAAGACTAGGGGAAATCTTTGCATAATCACTTTAAAGTGACAGAATATAACTTGAAAAATTCAGAAAATATGAGCTCAAATCTATTTTTGTGTAATATTTTTCTTTAGGCATAAAAATCATTCTTCTATGTGTGTAAGGCTAATATTTTAGGTGCATTAAATGTCCCTTAAGAGAAGTGCACAAGATGTAAAAAGGATCCTGTCCGAGACAGCGTCATCGCAACGTGCAGCCTGGGCTAGGCAGGAGCCCTGCCTTCTGTCCAGGCGAGGGAGTCGTCTGTCTGCAGCTTTCGAGAGAACTCACACGGAAGCTGCACACACACTTTTTTGTTTGTTTTTTGTTTGCTTTTTCTTTTGTACAGTTGTCAGAGAAGAAAAGTGTGATTCATTCCAAGAGGCACGCACAATCCAAACCCCACTCTAAAAAGGCAGAAATATTTTCTTCTCATTCTCCCATTTTTAATCTCTTCTGGGTAACCCCTCCCAACATTACCGTTCACTCTGCTCTGCACCACCCCTGTTAGCTGTCCTCACATTTCAGTCAGGGAAGCTGACACTGCAAGTCAAAACTGAGTGATGTCTGAACTCGCTGATACCATCCACATAGAGGAGGAGGCAAGCCAAACAAATGGCCTGCTCAGTGATTCTTCTCCCACTTTTCGGGTGGGTGGATGGGTGCCTCTGTCACACCCGCCTACGCCCAGGTTACAGTGCTCACATTCTGTGTTGCATAATTTAGTATCAGTAAATATAAACCCTTGAAGTGGGAGGTGCGTGCTGCAAACTCTGTTGGATGGATGGGCTGCACCTTCCTCTCAGTCACAGCTGTGTTTCAGCCAGGGAGTGCTTCATTCATGGGGGCAAAGAAGCAATCCTTGGAAGAAGGTCTTACCTATGGCGCTCCCTACTACCCAGCAGTCCCCAGGGCTGTAAGAAACTTTTCAAAGTCAGCTTTACACCAAGCATCTTGAGACACATTTTTAAAGAGTTGTACATACCATACCTATGTGAACTTACAGTGTCTGCAGCATTAATTCAAAGAAAGTAGCAGGGTGCTAATTAGACTCATGACATGACTGTGCCGTCATCCAATGAGGAATGGCGGACAAGCTGTAAGAACCTTTTACGAAGAAACTGTATTGTGTATGTTTTTTCTGTATGCAGATCCTAAGGTGCACGCAGGGCTTATCCTATTGCTATTGTCACCACTGTCACCACAGAAGCAGGGCAGGCCTCTGCCTGGGCATGCACACAGTCCCACACTGGCGCTGAGCATTTGCATCTGGTGAATGTATTTTTAAGAAGCCACACAATAGGAGCCAGGGCTGTGAGGCTAGATTTTGAAAGCTTACTTTCATTTGTTTAGCTGTGAGTGTTGACTTAATTGTGCTGCATTCCTATCAAAGCTGCATTATGTACTTTTTTATTCCTCTTACATGTGTTTGAGGTGAAGACCTTGGCTTTGTCTGCAAACAGTGTGTTTCAAGTTATTCCTTAAGTACTAAATAATAAAGAAAAGAGAAGAAAAGAGTTTTTTTAAAAGATGGCAGACAGTGATCACGAGGTAAAGGGTTAAATGTAAGATCTCCGAGAAACATTTTGAAGTTGATTAAGACTCCAGCTTTGCATTAAACAGTATCGCTTCCACATGAGTTGCTGCTAATACTGTCAGGGAGCAGCTTGAGAGCCCAGTGTGCCTGTGACCTCCTTCACCCTCCAGCCACCCACCGGGCCTTCCTCATTAGCATTCTACCTGGTTCTCTGCGGAATTCCCATCATCCCCTAGGAGCTCATTCCGCACTTCGTCACTGTAGGCGATCCGTGACCTTTTCTATAAAACAAAACAAAAAGGGGAAGAGCGAGGTGAGCATTAGAAAGTAAACACGGCCAAGCATTACTGGGTCAAGGCGGCCATCTCAGACCCTTGGGAGCCCCCTAACGGAAGCCTACCGGTAGAGTAGCTGTGCAACTAACTCAAAGTTCCAGAACACAGGAGCTTAATGGAAATTACAAGTTTGTTTTAAAAAGAAATACCAATAACGAAAGAAATTCCTGCTCTGTGTTAATGTTCTATTATTTTTCATAGGTAGATTAGAATTAATTTATTCTTCTGCATGTTGTTTGAATAAAACCACTAAACTGGAAGAAATACAGTTATACAGCTGTATAGTTTTAAAACTCACAGATTGTAATTAAAACAGGAGTGTATGGGAGTCTCCGGAGGAAATGCACTGTACAATCTAGAGCAATCTCTACAAGCCTCTCCTTCTGGGGTAATACTCCTGTCACCAACTGTACACTGGTATGTCTGGACAAGCACATCTATATTTCATTACTGTGATGCTACTATCCAGGAAGAGAAGGGATGGTAAAGCCATTCCCTAGCTAGCAGTAATTCAAATGTCTCCAACTCCTCTCTAAGTAATAGCCTAAGGAAAAGAAATGCTGGTGAAGGAAGGGAGAGAAAGCGGGGAGGGAGCAGACAGACAGACACTGGTAAAGCAAAGAAATTTCCCAATTCCCGTAACTAAAGGCTATGAGTCACTATCTTCAGTGACATTGTGCTTTGCGAGGACCATCCATCCCCTCACCTGTACAGGACACTGTACACTGTGCACACAGCAGTCAGAGGGGCATGGCTCCAAGCCATTCATGCCTTGTCTAAATACACTCATTTGGGGGGGAGGCTCCGAAAATCATTTGTGAAACTTGAGTCTGGTTATCAGTCCCTACTTCATCTTCACCATGTCATGGTCAAAAGTCATTCGCTGCTGACTCTGCCTTTCAACTAATTAAGTAAAAAACGGTCAATTAGAAAGTGGAGGGTGGGGAGCTTTCATTTCTCTCCTGGACTCCAACGATCTAGGACTTAAAAGTTCTTATTTGTTCATCTATGGTCTGGAAAAAAGTACTATAGTTTCATAGAACTACCTGTAATCCAGAAGCAAAAGGCAACTGGAAGATTACAATTCTATTTTTATAGCAGTCAGTGAGTAATACTGCTTGGTCTCAATTGGCTCATTATACCTTAAAATCATATTATTTAAAGGAACCTCAGACAAGAACAACCACTGAGTTTCAGATCATTCAAAAAGCTAGTCTTTCTCAAATGGGTGCCTTATCTAAAGCACAAAACACAGAAAATATTCTTTCTTTACTATTTTCTCAATTCTCCCAAGAGTGGCACATAACAGAGAATTTGATTTATTGCTTTTCTGGATGTAATTAAGCAAATGATATGCTGGATCTAGCAGAACCCAGTTTTAAAAGGCTTACTGGAATATAAATAACCACACACACCACCCAGATACTTTTTGAGGAAAACAATGTAGTATCATGGAATTCTAAAGGTAGCTCTCCTTCCACTGCGCCTATAATCTCAGGGTCATGATGCCCTGCTGAATTTCTTCTACCTTGTAAACCAGCTCTGGAGAGATTCAGGGAAACAACACAGAGCTATAGAATACTTAGGGATAAAGGAGACAGATGTGCCCACCCCTGCCTGCCCAGAATCTCCCTCTTCAACAGGGCTTTCCTGCCACAAACATCTGTCTTAAAATTTAGCAGCTGCAATAGGTCTGTGAGTAGATAAATAAGACCATAGTTGCATTGCAGGGAGAAGAACAAATCAGAGACATAAGGCCTAGGTGTGTGGTCAGTAAGGACATCAATATGCAATCTCTTCAAAGTTCAGGCGTGGCCCAACCTATTTGTCTGTGAACTCACCATTCATTTTCTCACCACAGAGAGCACATGCTTAACCTGGTTCTCCTGTGGAAGCTATTGTGGATTGCCCATTTCTACTGACTTCACACAGAACATTTTTAAAATGCTAATTTACAAGGTCGTCCCACTTCATGGCCTTAGTATAATACTTAAATCATGCCAAACCTCTTTGCCCACTTGAAGACCCCACCATCACAGTCTCAAGCCAGCTAGGCAAAAGTATTTTACAGTATTAAAGGAAATGAAAACCTTTAAGACAGGCTGATGTATCAGAGCTGCCTTTTGCATTATTCATTTCATCACGATGGGGGACTAAAACATTCCACAGGATGCAAAAATATCATATGGAGATTGTTTTCTGTTTCCCCCCTTTTTACCAAAATACCAACAAATTGGCATAGATTGTACAATTCCATTATTTAGATTTATCATACTTCAAATAAAGACAACATTACAAATGTAGAGCCCTGATTATCTAATCTTGCTCTGGTCAGAAGGTGTTGCTTTGA
This sequence comes from Ondatra zibethicus, assembly GCA_004026605.1. NCBI lineage: Eukaryota > Metazoa > Chordata > Mammalia > Rodentia > Cricetidae > Ondatra > Ondatra zibethicus. The sequence continues at coordinate 97,164 of PVIU01003514.1, forward strand.
CAGCAGCAATGAAGAGAATCCTGGCTCAGCCATAGAGGAGGATGCACCCACAGTTGTAGGGTGGCCTCTGTGAAAGTTATGCCTCACCATTGGGACAGCAGAGGTAGGTCTTGGAGGACTTTTCTGGCTGTAATTAGGCAAATGATATGCTGAGCGTAACAAAGTGCTCCCTGGCAGGACTGACTAAAAGAATGAAAAGCCATCTCACTGCAAATATCAGGAATGACTCCCCATAAGAACGGTACAATGCCTCACTAGAGTTTCATTTTCCAAAAATAAAACAAATTCAGGCTGTTCTTTATTAAGAATTATATTTGGAAGCCCAACATTTTCTCATATTTCTTAGCATTTGAATTTTTAAGTAAGCTGACTGTATGTCATAACCATAACTCAGTCTTTGAAATCATCGCTGTGCTGCTTGAAAACAACAGCAACAACGAAGATGAAATTCTTTCCAACGACAAATGGCTTGTTTTAAGGAAAATCAATAAATCATGTTATCTTTTGTGGAATTTTAAAAAACCCATGCTGGATTACTAAGTACCTACACAATACTTTAGTTTAGAAGATTCTAAATTAACGAACTGAAACCTTTACTGTATCCTGATAAGCCTAAAACATTTTTACTTTATTATTAAGACTATAAAATCTGTACTTTAGCCAAATGCAAGCACGAGAATTTGAGCTGGAAATGTCACACATTCAGCTACAGCTTGAAGGAACCCAATTCATAATGCATTTTATAAATAGTTAATGACTTCTATACATAAGCTAACCAGGCAAATCAAGAAATTGTCAACATTTTTAGTCCTGGTTGTCAGTTACCACTGTCTGCTGGTATTTTATATGTGGCTGCAGGAGAAGTCCCCTGTCTGCTGGTCTTCATGTGTGGCTGCAGGAGAGGTCCCCTGTCTACTGGTCTTTATGTGTGAAAGTCTGAAAGTCTGCTCAGTCTGTAATTACTGTAATGTCTGGCCTATACCATAAAGGTGGAAAAGCTTCACATTACAATATTTCAAACACACACATGTGTGCACACACACTTGTTTAAGAGCAGGCCTCACTTTAGTTGTGTACTTATGTAAAACACTTTCTATGATTTATACTTCATACTTCAAATGAACTAGATAGTGTTGGAAAACTCTACAGAACAGACATAAGAAAAATGTGACAGGTTAACAATAGATTTGCGTCCCCTGTGCAGCTAGAGGGACCAGGTTTCTCTGACTGTTCTAAATGATGACAAAAGTGAGTCTGTAGTTACAAAAATAAGAATTTCATATGTAAAGAGACTGTGGCTAATAGGAACAGGATGCTTGTGTACTGATTGCCTGGTTTTCTTAAAGCCAAATTCAAACAGAGACACTCTAGAAATTTGGCCTGAAATAATCTAGCTACTTGACCTACACTTTGACATTTCCCAGTTGAGCTCACTGTGTCTGTAGGCACACACTGCAAAACTGGGAACAACATGAGTTAACTTAGTTTAAATTAATTAAAACTTGTCATCTCTGGTACTACCTGTTCTATGACTCTATACGGGACACAATGTATCTGCAAGCAGAATGAGGTTCTATGGCCTACCACAAGCAAAAATATAACAATGAGGTTGGTTTATTACTAAAGCGTATATGAGAATTTAATTTCCATGTCGTGCACATGGCAAAGCAATTGCTTAAATTGCCTCACCTGGGAATTTAATGCAATGTTATCATCAGACCAGCCACATTGTAAGTAGATTTATAATGCTTTCCATGTGCTGTGCTCGGTTGCATATGAATTAAGTAATGATCTGGTATTACAATAAAATCAGCTAGTTCCCACACCTGGCAAACAGGATATTTCACTAAATTAATAGCCATACAGCTATATCACAAGGCATAGAAGAGGAAACCATCTCCAAGGCATTTGACTTGAATCTTAAATGGGAAGCAAATAACACCATGGATATGTACAATGTCACTATACTGAATGAGCTGTTCAAGACAATCTGTTTCTAACATCTGTATTACTGAATTAAGACCTTCTCATTCCCATTCAATCTTGGCCTAATTTCCTTCATTCAGTACTCTAATTACTAATCAGCAATCCGCAAAATTCACAAACACTGAGAAAGCCCTTTATTCTAATCTGCATGCTGCAGACAGCCAAATAATTGATACAAAGTGCAGTGTGGGTTTGGTGTAATGAAAGGAAAAGCTTGTCCCACTTCCTAATCAAATTGGTCTACAGCAGCAATAGTTAATAGATTTCTCTATAGTTCTAAAGCAAACTAAGCATGCTGGCCAGACTTTTCCATTGCTTCTACCATGTTTTTCAGTCTCCTTATATTTAATAATGCCACAGTTACTAGGTGATACACCTATTAAAACCTGCTATGCTTTCAGAGCCAAAGAATTTTACTGTTCCAAAGAACTGAACTGCTTCTGTTATAGTTAACACTTTGGGATATCTACAGAATGCCATGAAATTATATTTGTTAGGAAGCCATATGACTGTTGGCCATCACTACTACCTAATTTTATCTGGTTCTAATTAAATGATGTCACATCACAATAATGTCCAGCTACTATTTTTGAAAATACATATACCTTTGGCACCGAGTATTCAATCTCTAACCACACTTCTATTTGTCCACAGCTAGGTTCATCCTTTCAGCCAAAGTAATTTCTGTGACATCTCACCCTACACAGTTCAGATAAAGGCAAAGTAAACTCATATGCAAGGATCTGATCACTGGCAAGTTGCTCGGATGAAAAGGAACAGGGAGCTGAATGAAAAAAGCACAGAGAGCACCCAGCCAGTGATCTTGGTCACATTAGGTCTTCTGAGTATTCTCATCTCTAAAATAGTGATCTTAATGCTTACTTCTTGTGGTTACTGCATGGATTAAATGTTATAAACAAACATAAATCTTTCTTAATACTTTGGCTATGATAACCTCAGGAAGCAAGTTCCTCTGAATATCAGCTGATAGGACGGACACATAGGATGCAATGAAGCTGATGCACACATGACTAAAAATACAAATTAGTACATTCTCCCATGGATGCTTTCTCAACACACCAAAAGTAGTTTGAGAAAGTCCACATACTTCAACTAATTCAGATACAAAGGGTGCTTCATTTTCAGGTGGTTTGCAAAATAAACAAACAAACAAACCAAAAAACCCCAACTGACTGTCATTCTTCAGTATTATTAAAGGAAATCAGCTCCAATCTGATTCTTTAAAGAATGAATAAACTAAGAATAACTGTCCTTTTCAACTGTTTAGACACTAAATAGTCCTTAAAACTTTAGAGCTAAACATCAAGTGCCCAGTCCACATGTTGCCAGTACTTAGTACCAGTGATGGAAAAGTATATTCTCTCATTTTTATTACATATTTATTTATTTAGTGTGTGTGCATGTGTGTGTGCGCACGTGCATACATGTGTGTGCACATTTGTGTGTGCATGTGTGTGTGCATGTGTGTGCTCATGCCCGCATGCATGCCATGCTGAATACATGGAGGTCAGAAAAGCACATGCAGGTGTCAGTCCTTTCCCCCTAGCGTGCGGATGCTGAGCTGAGCTACTTCAGTGATCTGGGGATTTATACTTCCTGTCCAGCACAAACTCAAGGCTAAGGGACCACACTCACACCACCAGAGAGGAAATACTAACACACCCTGCCACTAGGCATCACCAAGTGGGAAAAGCAATATAGCATGAGAGAACCAGCTAATTCTTCATTCTTCAGGATGGAATACTAGGAAAACAGACTAAAATTTCTACAACTTTTAAAAAAGTCATAATCACTCATAATTTTCACTTGTACTTTCAAATATATTTGACACGTTTAAAATGGGTATGTATGTTTTAGCTGTACATTATGAAATAAATACACCACATTTCTTAATTACTTTCTTGCAGTGAGCTATAATACACATGTGAATATTTCTGTGCATACCATGAGGTTCTGTGTGTATGTATAAACAAAGAGACTCCCACAAACCCATATGTGATCCATATGGAAAAAGAATTCTTTGTGCTGTGCAGTGCTAACAAGATTTTTATTTAGACTAGGAATTCTGACTGCATCGCTGCTTCATCATTTAATGATTTGCAAAACGGGCAGCTCCAAAACTCAGGTAACTGCACCTCTTATTTCCTCTTCCAGCATTTCCAAACTTGCTCGAGATTTCTGTCTAGCATTGGTATTTCAAGCCTGAGTCAGTTGAGATCACGGCCCCACTTTCCTGCACACACTTGTAGCTTATAACTTTTGACACTGGCACTGAATATGGTGTGGCCATGTCTTAGATAATGCTAGCTTGTCAATCAGCAATTAAGTTACCTCATTCATAAAATCAGCTTATATTAGAATGCCCAGATGTTGGTATCAGCATCTGGAACTGGGTGAGTATGCAGTAAAAGAAATCCAATTCTTTAAAGTCTTTCTGAGTACAAAATAAAATAATTCCACAGACTTAACCTGAAATACCACCCACCCTGAAAATGATACTCTGATAAGTAAAAGCCATGTAGCAGATGTTTTGCTTGTATTAAACTCATCTACTAGAGCAGGGCATATAAATTAGTGTAATTAACTCACACAACTATAATTTCTCAGTGTAATATGCCTAGCTTCCCTTCAAAAGCTGTCCACAGCCATAATTTGGGTCATTTACTTATCCAAGAACAAGTGATGCTGGGGGCTCCGTACAACTGACACCAAGGAACCATATCAGGCATCCTGTAGACCATAATAGAACTCAAAAGTGGTTGGTTCTCAGCCAGGAGATGAGTGTTCTACCAAGCCACAGGACTTGGACCTCACACGGAGAACCAGTTTCCCAGTGGGGCATTCTTCCCACCACTGTTCGACGGCACACGCAACTCTGAGACAGGCTCTGGTCTTTGGGCCCCAAAGGCAAGGCTGGCTACACTACTCTCCTTGTTATATGAATTTATCATCAGGTCATCCTGAAACAAAACACCCTCTTCCAGAAACAAATGATAATCATAAGCCTTACAATACACACTGGTGTCAACACCTGAAATGTAACATGAGGACCTGCTCGTTGGGGTTTCTGTCCTGCCCAATTCCCACAGCCGGTAGGTCCCAAAGAATCACAGAGAAGTCTACATAAGTTATAAGCCAACTGGCCCATTAGCTCAGGCTTCGTATTAGCTCTTATAACTTATATTACCATTATTCTAGTATAAGTTAGCCGCATGGCTCAGTACCTTTTTCAACGGGGCAGGTCACATCCTGCTTCTTCAGTGTCTGGATAGGACTGGGAAAAGAGCTTCCTTCTTCCCAGAATACTCCTGTTCTCATTGCCCTGCCTCTACTTCCTATCTGGTTGTCCCGCCTATACTTCCTGCCTGGCTACTGGCCAATCAGCGTTTATTTAAAACATAATTGACAGAATACAGAATTGTCCCACACCACTGAAATATTGACAACAATAACTCTAAGGGTTGGGGGAGGATAAATAAAGTTAAATATCTTATTTGATGGAATAAAGTCTCTGATGTAAGAAGATGAGTCACAGCCACATTGGTGGATATTAGTTAAATATGTTTCAAGATTAATCTCCAAAGGCTGCACCATAAAGCAACCATGATCTACTAATAGGGCTGCAAGGAAAGTTGTGCCAGTTATAAAGAAGAACCCACAATGCCTAAAGACACACTGCACAGTTACTCTGAAATTCCAAACTGGAGTCAGCCACCTCATAGATAACAATTCTATACTCATCTCCTCTTGTTTATTTTTGGACCGTGTCAACAGATTTCTTACTTAAGATATGCTGCTACAATGAGGTGATGGTACTCAAAGGTCAAAGCTGCATGATATTGTAAATGCTTTATGGATATAGCCAATAAATCTGCACTACATAGGCAATACCTGAAAGTCACTATTGGAAATAATCATTCTGTACACTGTGAAACTGTATTGTTCTCATTGTTAATAAAAAGCTGGTTGGCTAATAGCTAGGCAGGATTTGGGGGGGCAGAGAGAATGATGGGAAGAAGGGTAGAGTCATAGAAACCACCAGCCAGATGGAAACTCCTTGCAGGAGAGGTAAAAGCCATGGGCCTCAGAGTAGCATATACAGTAATAGAAATGGGCTAATTTAAGTTGTAAGAACTGGATGGAGAGGAGCCTAAGCTATCAGCCAAGCATTTATAATTAATATTAAGTCTCTGTGTGGCTATTTGGGAGCAGCTGGCAGAACAGAAAAGGAATGCCTTTGTAGGTAGAATGCCTACAAATCGCATTCCAATGTGGGGCCTGAATTTTCACATAGAGCCCAAGAAGCTAAAAACAAACAATCAAAAACGACAAACTAAGTAAAAACACCTGCAGCATCCCAGAGCTATGGGATAGAATGCAGTTCCTGGTTAAGAAATGAGCCAAGCCTGTGGGGTATAAAACTCATCATCTCTCACAGACCTAGACTGGGGCTGAGTCCACCACCAAAGCTGAGGTGGAGGTCCTAGCCTAGCAGTTTAAAGAATTATGCAGCCAGAAAAGAAAAATAAAACAAAACCAAACTTCTAAATACGTTACAATGTGCTTAAAAATGGTATTGGCTTAAGAAAATAAAGAAAATGAGTATAGACAGTCATAGGAAAAATAGTTTTAAAATAATAAAGCCTTTAAAGAAAGAGTAAAGTAGTATAAAAAAGCCACATAAGATGGGAAATATACAAGGAGTCTGGATTCTGTATGTCACTATGTTGTCTGTGAATATTTTGTTTGTTGATGAAAAGAATGAGAGCTATTAAGACACTGGATTATAAAGGTTGTTGGATTAAAATGAACTATATATTTTTTAAAATGTCTTAATTTAAAATGGAAGCCAAAAGATATGTTGCTTTGGGGAAGAGGTTATGCTTCTGTTCCCACAGAAAACAGAAGGATGTTAATTAATTCCAGGTTGATATGGATCAGGTTTGATTGGTGAAGGCCCACTGAAAATCCTGACTACAGAAATAAAGAAATAAACCTAGAAAAACTACAAAACACATAACGTACATTTTACCTTCTCAAACATAAAACAAAAAGTCACTTTGGCTAACTTGTGTATAATACAAGTCTATACTCGTATTAATACAGAAACACATGTTACCTTTAAAAGTTTATGTATTTTCAGAACAAGGAGTCCAGACACCAATAAAAACAATGGCCCTGGTGATCCAGCATCTCAAAATGCCTCTGTTATAGTTTCCTCAAAATTCTGCATCCAAAACAGCTTCAAGGCTGCTGGCTGATATGGTCCAGCTTCACAAACTACTCCAGCCAAGACCTAAAATTATCCTGATTTTCTCAAGCTTCCCCCAAACATATTAGTGCACACAGACAACAGGAAGTAGTATAGAGAATGAAGCCCACATTCACAAGAGATGGTGTATGGGTAGGTTTTTGTTATTCAATAAATTATGGATATTTGTCATTGTTTTAGGCGGGTTGGGTGCAAGATGTTATTGGTCTCCATTTTTTAAAAAAGCTAACAAAAGAGTTAAATTCAAAGATCTCTTTTGGGATATAATATAGGAATGATAGGGGAAAAGTGTAGATTAATGAATCTACTTTAATCCAAAAAACAACTGTTAATCTCAAAATACTTTGCATTGGTATGGATTTTGATTTACTGATACAATTTTAAAGTTATTTTTTATACTGTATGTATGTTTCTACTTTTGTTTGGAATATTGTGTCTACACAGCTCATTTAAAAATAAAATGTATAATTAAGAAATATGAGTTAGTAGTTAGTCATTTATAATAATCAAACTTGTACTCAGATTAGGTATATTTTCAAGGTTAAAGAGATATATTTAGATAAATGGTCTTCAAACACTTCAAAGACCTACAGAATATTGTATTTAAAATGTCTTATAACATAAGACTTTTCTTTACAGTGAGACATGTCTGCCCCTGGCAGAATCAATTTAATTCAGAGAAGATAATAGGCATCGAAGAACCTCCATATGGAGTTTGCTTCCCTTATGGCAAAAGCTAGCCATTTGGGCAAAGAAACTGCCCTTGCCCCAATTGCTAACAGTATACTGCCCAAACTGAACCAGCAGGACAAAAAAGAAAGAAACCACCAAACTTTATCAAGACAAAGTAGGACAGTCCTTCAAAATTCTCAGCTTATCAGAAAAGTCTGTGAGATATATTAGGCCTGTATGCCAGAATTGGATACTCCAACATTACAGAGGGAATTTGGGTGAGTATCCAGGCAGTCAGATATTCCTGTCATTAGGTAACATTTTACCCTTCTGGGGTCTTTGATTGAGCTAAAGACTAAATAATTAGACTTAAAGGTTTTTGTAGTAATGATAAAAGGTAAATTAGATATAAAACTTTAGACTCACAAAGATAATAGACTATTTTCTCTAAATTTGCCAAAGACAAATGGACTAGATATTGTAACTGTAATTCTTACTTGATAATTGTTTTTGGTCTATAGAGTTTTACTATATTAAGGTTAAAACCTTCCTTTTTAATTAGACAAAAAGAAGAAAATGTTATGGAATAACCTTTTACATATTGTGACAATGTGTCTTTGCCAAGGCACCTTCTTGTTGGGAAATAAAGAGTTGACAGGCCTATAGCTGGGCAGGAAAGCCAAACTGAGAGAACGCTGGGAAGAAGGGTGGAGTCACAGAAGTCTATGGAATCTGAGAAGACACCATGAGATGCAGAGCAAGTAGGATGGAAAATACTACATATATGTGGCAAACAAGCCTCGGTGCAGTACATAGATTAATAGAAATGAATTAAACAAGCCTAAGCTGTCAGTTGAGAATTTATAATTAATAATAAATCTCTGTGGGGTAATTTGGGGAGCAGCTGGGAAAAGTGATTGGAGGTCTAGACGGGAAACTCCACCCACACATTGTAGTCCAAATTTTCCTTGAAAACACTTCAAAAGTTACTTCTGCACTAGGATGATCCAAAACAAAGCTTAATAAAGTACAAACATTCATATCGGGTTCATAATCAAAACATTCTTTCTAAAACCTTTTCCATTTAAAATAAATTAAAATCCTGTCTACTCAGAGGCTTTGCTTTAGCAATCAAGGGCTACTTTTTTCTTCTCTAATATTTTGTTCTCTACTTGTTCCTTCCTTCAAGTTTACATATACTTCTAAACGTACCCCAACTTTGTATATCTTACAAACTTCTGTCACCCTATACCACTCTTCCTAGCTAGTGCCCAGTCTCCCGTTATCCTCTTGCTTCTCACCCAAGCTGCTTCAATGAGAGACCAACAGTAACTATCTGATGATGCCCCCATTCATTCCTCACCTTGCTATAAACAATCCTGCCCTACCACTCCTCAGGTGTCCCCAGGATGCCCACAGACTTACTATTTGCCAAAGGTACTGAGCTTTTATTTAAATAACTTTTATTTACTGTTTATTTAAATAACTTTTTGATTTTGATAGTTTTAGATTCATATAAACGTTGGAATGAAAAGAGAAAGTTCTCACTCAAGCCCCATCTGGTCTGTCTCAGTTACGGAGGAGCCCCATGTCCGCTCTTCTCATATTAGACTGCGTGCTTCCTTGGCCTCTGACTTGTGATAGCTTCTTGGTCTTCTTTTGATGACTCTCAAATTTTGAGTGGTTTCCTCAATTGGGACTTGTCAAATATTTTTTTTCATAAATAATCTGGAGTTCTACGCTTCTAAGAGAAAGGGTACAGAGGGAAAGTGCTATCTAACATATCAAATCAAAGCTGTTTCCTATCAACAAGATGTCACTTTTGATATTAATCTCGATCTCTTGGCGGAAGCAGCACATGTCAGTCTTCTCTATGACGGGGTTAGTTATTCAACTCCCCTTAAGCTGCTGCACTCACAATACAAGGACAATGAACTCCATTTCTCTCAGGACAGTGTATCTGTAGAAACTGTTTGGTATTCTTCTGTGTAGGAGATTTGACTACTTAACCACTATTCAATAATCAATCATTTGCCAGTATGAACTTGTATTTGTTTGTCCTTCACATTATCATCTAATACTACTTCACTGAATTTGTTGCTTAATTTGAAAAAGCTTCGCTTCAGACTCCTGGATTTGCCTTTTTTTTATTTTTTGTCTTTTAGAGAGAGGGTTTCTCTGTCTAGTTTTGAAGTCTGTCCTGGAACTCACTCTGTAGACCAGGCTGGCCTTGAACTCACAGAGATCCACCTGCTTCCGTTTTCAGAGCGCTGGGATTAAAGGTGTGCATCACCACCACCTGGCCTTGATTTGCCCTCTTGATGCAGTTTTGATATCATCCACCAGTTTGCTCCTTGGCAGCCTCAGCAGCAACCTCTGTAAGAATCCCAGGCACCGTCCAAATCTCTGCCCAATCCCCCTTCATCATCACTTCCTTCTCAATCTAACCATGAAATGCTGTCTTCATCCTTAGGCTACATCTCACTCATCTGAATAGTCTTATCTGTACCCACGACCAACCTATCATTTAAAACTGCTAAACCACAAATCCAATTCCTACTGGCATCTAAACCTAAGGCAGTGTTTCTCAGCCTTCTAATGCTGAGACCCTTTAGTAAAGTTCCTATGTTGTAGTGCCCCCAACCACAAAATTATTTTGTTGCTACTTCATAACTATAATTTTGCTACTATTATCTGATATACAGGATATCTGACATGTGACCCCCTCAAAGGGATCACAACCCACAGTTGAGAACGGCTGACCTAAAAGCAACTGTCTCCAGTTCAAGACAGCCCTGGGGCGTTATCTTTCTTCATGCACACTCCTCCTGTTTCCTTTACTCAATAGGTGTTACCCTGCACATGATAGTCTAAGATAAACACATGAAAATCATCTTATATTCTCCTTTATTTCTCTAATCTGTCAATCAGCAGGCTCTAGCAATTAAACCATTATTTTGTAAGAGTATCTCCTCCTGGGGCACTTTAACATATTTCAAGGATGTCTGTTACCTTTTGCAGTCAATCAATTCCTTCTTCATAATTGTGGCTACCACACATTTCATCCATTTTTTAAAAAAGATATGAATTATATTGGGGAGATAATTCTACAGAAAGACTCACATGTTTTTAGATAGAGATAAGCCAATAGGGACAAAGCTTTACTTCTTTATCTTGAGAAGAAACAAAGACCTCTTCTACCCCATCTCTAGCAGAACATCAGAGCTGAAGAAGAATCGCAGCCTAAAGCTGTAACATATTTCAAAATAACTGTGTTAAACAGACAGCAAATTCATTCAGCAAAAGCCAGTGTGCTGTGGGAAAAAGCTAAGCCACTATACTCCTCCAGCTTTAGAAGCCAATAGCACATTCCTCTTCAAGTCTAGGTCCATCTCATATCAACTGCTATTGCTCTCATGAGGTAGCCAGTCCTGTTTGGATTATGAAGGAGAAGTGTACATGCACATTTCTCTCTGTGTGATTTCAGACCCCAGGAATATGGGTCACCTCTGTTATCCGCATGAAGAAGCTCTGCTACAAGCCTAGCATTCAGGTTGCTTTTATCTCCGAGACCCCAAAGTGTACTGTTAGGCAACAGAGGGCACTTATCTAGATTGAACTGTCAGACAAATAGATGTTTGTCAGCCATTCAATTTGTATTGGGAAATATGCCAACAAAAACAAAACCTAGCAATTTGAAACAACAAACCCATCTTCTACTGACAAGAATAAATTGCTGTATATGAAATAAGTAAGAATTACGGTAGATCGCATATCCTGACTGTAGGTGCTTCAGAAAGAAAAATATTCTTAGAACTAATATTGCCTTTTTTTATGGCAGTAGTGAACATCAAGCAAGCATGCAGCATGTTTAAAACTAATAACTGCAAGAGAAAAACAAGCAGGAATTAACTGTCATCAGAGAAGAGTACGGCTCACTCGTAGTTTCAAAGGCCAGCGCTCAGTGGCTGCCAAAGGTGACACGGTCTGCCCTCTATCTGTGCCCGCTCTAGGCCTGTGGTCCTTCCAGGGAGGCGGTCATCTTCAAGGAGATCATGAGGAGTGAGACTGTCATTCTTGAGCCTAAACTGATTCTGGCTCTGTTTTTTTTTTTTTTTTTCGAGATAGGGTTTCTCTGTGTAGCCCTGGCTGTCCCGGAACCCACTCAGTAGACCAGGCTGGGCTCAGACTCACAGAGATCCACCTGCCTCTGCCTCCCAAGCGCTGGGATTTAAGGTGGGCCACCACCAACTGGCTGGCTCTGTATTTTCAATGTCCACAGAAACAACGCTTTAATGAACTGACCTCACAATTTAACAATGTGCAGTGGTGATTTAGTTAAAGTTGGTGTTAATCCTAAATATTAAAGGTGTTAATAAGTCAATTACATACTGTAAGAAAGTTTTAGGAATAAAAATAGCATCAATTTCCCCTTCAATCTTCTGAACAGTTTAACATCTTGCTCTATGGTGTCCCTTACACCACATCTTCATTCTGGAACTTGAATAGCTGCTCCTTTATTCAGAATCTAACGCACCCTTCTCCTTCAACCTGCGTCTAAGCAGCTGCCACTTCATTCTCAATTTAATGCTGCTGCCCCTCCAGTCTGATCTAATGCACCTGCCCCTCCAGTGAGACTCAGTTTGGGAACTAAAGAGAAGAAATTACCATAAAGGAGCTCCATCACCGTGAGATCAGCCCTGTGATCAGCACTCACTTCAAACACAAAATGAGTTTCCATCCCAAAAACTTCAACTGAGTCTGTGTAGTTTTATTCCATAGAAATCTTAAGTAATACTTACATTCTGAAAATGAGTTTTCTTCTATTGAAATCATGTAACAACACTATGAAACTTTTAAAGTCCTGGAATGGACCTCATGTGTTGCAGCGGCACCTTATTTCAAGACTTAGAACTTGTCTAAAGAACAATGGGAGAATAATAAAGTCCAGACAATAAAACATATGAAAAGGACCTCCCGCAGGCAGCTAAGACAACGACAGATAGGCCTGGTAATATGAAGTCTCAAGGGGCCTGCATGTTTGGTAAATGACCGAGCTGTGGGGGCTGAGCAGACAGCTCAACAGTTAGGAACACCAGCTGCTCTTCCAGAGGACCTGGGTTCGATTCCCAGAACCCCACATGGCCGCTCACAACTGTCTGTAACTCTAGTTCCAGAGGATATAACACCCTCTTCTGGTCTCCAGAGATACCAGGCATGAATGTGGTGCACAGTCATACATGCAGGCAAAACATCCATAAACAAAATAAAATAATTACTTAAAAAATAACTGAGTCACAGAACAAAAGTTATTAAATTATTTTTAAAATAGAACAATAAGTTGGGCGCAGTGGTGCATTGCTGCAATCCCAGTACTGGGGAGGATGAGGCAGAAGGCTCAAGTGCTAGAAGCCAGCCCAGACTAAATAAATAGTGAGTTCAGCCACCCTGACCTATGAGTCAGACCATTCTTCCAAACCAGAAGTAACAGGAAGAATTGACACCTCCCCCAAAAGAGAATGATGAGAGATGCGCGACATATACAGCTTACTCAATGGACTCACACACACTGTGCACTCACGCGCAGCACACTGCACTCATGCGAAGCACACAGGCAGATTTTTAAAAAGATGTGTTGGTAAAGCACATATCTGTGTTATTTGCATAATATTTCAAACCTTTTTGAATATTTAATTTTAGTGGCAAATACAGTTTTTGGTACTAAAAAGAAGTGTGAGAACATTATTGTTGAAAGTGGGGTGCAGGTTAGCTAATTATTAAATGAATCCTTAATTAGGTAAGAAAGTGTTAAACAAAAATATAAAACAATCTTTTTTTAAATTCAGGCAATTTAAACTGTAGCTTTTCCTATATATTTTCTTCCTTCCTAGTGCCAGTTGGGGGATTTATTTAGACAGCTGTAAATCAGCACCATCAGTTTGTTGCCTTAGTTTACTTACTAGGATAGATTCTAAAACCATGTCTAAGGCACTGAAAGTTGTCATTTTGAAATAAAAGAATATTATATACTGTATGAAATAGCTTGGCAATGAAACAATCTTTTTCTCCATTTTATTTCAGGTTACAAGTTCTGAAGACAGAATTCTAAATTAGATTGACTAGCACAGAATACATAATTTATTTATTTATTTTATAGACTTTCCAGGAGGAAAGCAATACAGTCTCATTGGAGTGTTATAGCACGAAACTAAAATCTTTTGCTATGCTCTCAGGCCACCTCTAATGTCCTCAACAGAATACACACTTCTAGGCACTTTGCCTGGTGAACAAACACCCAAGAACCTGGACTTGACTTGGCGATGAACGCATTGCTGATCTGTCTAATTTTGACTGTGATAGTACTGGACAGGGAGTGAATGCAATTCTGGTCTCTGAAAAGAACAGAGCCAATTTTGGCACTCTATAAATATGCAATAATAATAGGACCTCAGGGCTAGAAGGGACCTTGAGAGTCCTCTAATGCTCCTCGCTGCCTCATAGCCCCCTACGCTGAATAGATCACATGAAGACCTCAGAGAGGACGTCCGGCGAGTTCCACAAAGAAGCTCACTGACAGTCACTGGTTGCTGTCGGGGTTGCTTTCTAAAATCTCACTAACCAACAGATCTTAGTTACACACACAGCAAAGACCAGAAAACAGCTGCACACCATACTTGGCTCGAGAGTTCTGCACAGACTGAAGACATTTGGCAACTGCAGCCTTCCATTCAGGGAAAATGAGCCTGGGATCTTCATTCATCTTCCTAATTTTCCAACCCTTTAATCATCTGAGGGCACGGCACAGAGTTTTCTCTGAATTATCTTTAGGCACAGTTGTCCCAATTGTATACAAAGATGGAAGAAGATTCTTCCAGAAAATAACATGAGCCAAAGGACACTCAGTCTAACTCAAATATGTAAACTTGGGGGGGAGGCAATTTATTTTTGTTTTCTTTTTAATCTCTGCCTCATATCAGAAGTACATTTTTTTTTCTTTTTGTGGTGCTGTGAATCAACTCAGGACTTAGAACTTGTGAGGCAAATAGCACTAAGCTATCACACTGGCTCCATGTTTCAGTTTGGTCTGTAGAGTTATTTGCTATCACTTACTAAGTTTGCTTTCTTGCCCTTTGATGAAAGCATTATCAAGCAGACAGACCTCAGATTCAGATTTAATGAGTCTGAGTTCAGATTCTAGCTTTAAGAACCTTGTGTACTTCAGGGAACTTGCAAGAAAGCTTTAGAACAATGAGTCTGCTGCTCACCGCATGAGAGAAACATCACCTCTGACAGCCACCACCGAGAAAGCTGGGGAGCTTGCTCCTCTAGCCACCACACTGGACTTGTTTGCTCACGGCCACCCCTGCCTGGCAGCAGATAAGGCCCAAGCTTTCCTGGCTGTGAGGACCAGACAGCGATTCACCTCCTCTTGGCTCCTGGAACTCAGTTTGGCCTTTTAGCTTTGGCTCTTTATTGATGTGTGATCTCAACCTTCTCTGCTTTGAACCTCGGAATTTTCTAAGGACTTAGGTTCTCTTTTGCTCTGTCTCTTGAAGAGAAAATACTTTATCCCAAGCTCTGAAGGACTCACAGTCATACCCCATGAAAGTGTCAAAGACAATGCACTTCATTATCAGAATACCGCTTCCTCAGCATAGCTAAATTAACTACAATTCAAATCCCAGCCCTGCTGTCTGTGTGACTGAGGGCAGGATGTAGTGTCTCTACACCTCAGTCAATGTGTCAAGTGCAAAGGCATTCTGTGGCCACAGTCTCCTAAGTTAAGAGGTTCCCCTAGCCACTGTTCTTAGTGGTAGATGAGGAAAAAGGAAAAATACACTCTGACATCTCCACTTTGGACAAACTAGAAGTAGATATTGTTCATAGACCCAAATATATGGAGAAGTGTCCCAAAGCTAATGAAATAACACAGAAGCCATTGAGGAAGATGACAAGGCATGAAGGATCACAAGAGTACTCAGCAACAGCCTGATTCAAAAAGCACAGCCAGAGCTGATCATTCCGAAGCACAAAACCTCAACTTGGGGCTTTGCAATAATGAGTGTAGAAACAGGAAAAATCCAGATGTTATAAAAGTACCCCCAGACAGGAACTGTTTAAACCAGCAAAAGGTTTAGGGTTATATATCAGGAAGAAGTCTGCTTCCCTGAATATGGGAAGAAAGCACAAGAAGCCACTGGTTCCCATGAGCAAACACAAGCTGGAGAAACTACACAATCATAGTTTGAACACTTACCAGAGAGTAAACAATACAAGGTAAATAAACAAACTAAAAAACCCAAAGACACATGAGGGGTCTTTAAAGCCCAGGACAGAAGAGGGTGCTGTCCATACTAAATTTAACACACCAAGGCTAAACCATTAAAATGGCAGTAACACAAATAAAATGACCTTTTATCTAGGTGAGAGCTGAAAAGATTCATCTCTAACAGAACAGCCCCACTGGAGATGTTGCCAAAGGGGCAAGTACTTGCCTGCCATGCAGAAGGCCCTTTCTTTATAGGCAGGCAAAGAAAAAGGTTATGTACATTGAAGACTCTTTGAGAATTAACACACACACACACAGACACACACCACCACCAATAACAACAACAACAACTCCAATTAAATTAGGGGCAAGCATTTTTTTCTAATCATGTCATGAACTTCATAGCCTGTGTAAAGGTAGAATAAATAAAATGGCAAAAGTAAAATGTTTGGGAGACAAGCAAATGGAACTCTACTGGCTAAATCTTGTGCTGTCCATGAAGAAAAATGGCGCTGTTTGAAAGCATGCTCAATAACCTAAGAGCTCACACTGTAATTTCTATGAGCTGTCAAAAAATTAACACCAAGAAGTATAACTAAAATTTAAGTAGCATAAACAGAACCAAATACTTAAAATTGTGCCTTTTACCTCAAAGCAAACATGAAATAAGGAGCTACTGGACGGTGACTGATCACATACATTGATGAATTCAAGACTCTCTAAAGCTATCCAAACAAAAGAAAGCCCAAGCTCTTCCCCAAGACCCATCCAACAACTGAAAAGCAACATGTGGAATCACACATGCAATACATGCTGCTTTTGCAAAGTACACCATTTTGTTATTATTTAAAAAGGAGGGATGCACACTTGTATTTGCTTGCAGACAGATAAGACTCTGGAAAAATGCACAAGAAGTCACTAACCATAGTTACCTGTCTTGGAAATCTGGAAGGAGACAAAATGAGGAACTGGGACAAGAAGCAGATGTGTGTTGCAGGTAGGGGGCCGCTTGTTCCCCCCGGCCACCTGGCTAGCTTACACCTGAAATAAGCACACAGAAACTGTATTCATTAAATCACTGCTTGGCCCATTAGCTCTAACTTTTTATTGGCTAATGCTTATATTTTAATTTAACCCATCTCCATTAATCTGTGTATCGCCATGTGTCTGTGGCTTACCGGCCAGATTCTAACCAGCATCCATCTCAGGTGGAGGATCCATGGCTTCTCCCTCTGCCTCCTCTTCCCAGTATTCCATTTAGTTTCCCCCGCCTAGCTCTGTTTCCCTATAGCTCTGCTATAAGCCCAAAGCAGTTCCTTTATTAACCAATGAAAGCAACACATAGACAGAAGGACCTCCTACACCAGATGTGTAAGGGATAATTCCCATGAGCATCTTTACAATAACCATGACCACCTTCACCATGCCAGTGCCACCACCTCCAGCGCCAGCTGAGTATGACTCTGGTGCGGTGACAGTATGTTTATGACAACTTGTCAGCACTTGCTTATGAACATTTTACTAGATAGCTGACACAGCAAGGAAATTTCAAGGTTACAGAATTTTTCAAAACAAGTGTGATCTTTTGGATCACTGAATCATTTCCCAAGGGAAAAGATTGGCCAGATGCTGATCGAGACACCACAGGGTGCAATCATATTCTAGACCCTGTAAAGAGGGACAGGAATTTAATGAATTCCTTTCACCTCAGTTTCTGTAATCTGTGATAGTAGATGTATGTGTAGATCTGTTGCACAGGCAAAATAAGGGCAACTAGTGGCCTCTGGTCAATGGTAGGACCACTATTTTACATGCTTAATAGTAAGCAATAAAACCTCCAAAACTGGGTGAGTAAATGGTAAACAGTGGTCTCACCTACGAGTTAAGCACCAGTCTAACATTATCCCTTCAGAAGTCTCCCACAGCCATGTGAAGAACACTTAACAACAGTAGGTAAAGAGGACCGGACATGGCCTTTAGTCCCAGAGCTCAGGAGGCAGAAGCAAGCAATCTCTACAAGCTTGAGGTCAGCCTGGCTTACATAAAGTTCCAAGCCAGCTGATGATAAATACTGATACCTTATCTAAAAGCAAACAAACAAAAAAGAAGTAGATACAGAAAATATTGCACACATACTGTGGTGATATGGGATTCCCCTCTGTATGCTGTGATTACTATTGATTAATAAAGAAACTGCTTGGGCCTATGACAGGGCAGAACAGAGCTAGGTGGGGAAAACTAAACTGAATGCTGGGAGAAAGAAGGCGAAGTCCAGAGAAGCCATGGAGCTGCCACTGGGAACAGATGTGCTGGAACCTTGCCAGTAAGCCACAGTCACATAGTGATACACAGATGAACAGAAATGAGTTCATTCAAGATGTAAGAGTTATCTAGAAATATGCATAAGTTAATAGGCCAAGCAGTGATTTAATTAATACAGCTTCTCAATGATTATTTCAGGTCTGGGAAACCAGAAATGAACAAGCAGTCCCTGCCAACACTGTGGTACACATACATACACACCAAATAAATAAGTAAATAAGTTATTTAATAAAAACATTAAAATGAATGTGATCATTAATACAGTGCTCTTAAAAATCAAAACAAATCAAACTATTGATCAGAAGGGAGGTCTTAAAAATAATATCACATTTCTTGCTTTTGAGCTCTAAGCTAGAACCTGTCTTTAGAAAGAATGGAGAGACAGTTATTAAAAGAACTTAATCATGAAAGTCCAAAAACACATGAATTATTTAAAAAATTAAAAAAGCATTGGGAAATTTTAAAAGACATAAAAGCTACTGTTAATTTGAAGGAAATTTCTGGGAATAAAGTCACAAAGTTTTATTGAACATCTTGTACTCTGGGTAACAATAAATAAAACTAATGAGATAGGATAAGGAGAGAGCCTGAGACTTCAAACACTCACACGCAGAACAAGGCTCCAGTGGACCTCGAGGACAGAGGGCCAGGGACCACAGCATCCCCTTCCAGGAAGGGGTGAGTCAAGGTTACCTGAGAGGGAATTAGGACACAAGTGGAAAAGGGGCCTACATGGCTCATTGCTGAGGTATGATGTCTACTTCAGCATGAAGAATATTATACAAAAAAGTAAACACTTAAAGTTTTCCTCATCCATATTTTAAAATGTGCTATCTTGCTTCCTCTAAATTCAAGAATATTTACACAGAAAGACACCAGAAAAGGCCACTTTCCACAAAGCCTGGGATCTCTTAAATTTCTTTAAGCCTGTGCTGACACCCAGCAGACAAGTGATCGACAGCGCCATCCTGCCAGCCTTCTCTTTGGACAGAGCGCTGCTGGGTAACATTTCAGTCCTGTGGTGAAAAAGGATAATTCGGGTAGAGAGGTCTCAGAAGAAGAAATTTATTAAAGTGACAGGCGTCCTGAACAATGCACCCCCCAGCTGAGGCTTTTCTAAAACTGCTCATCTGAATATGCTAACCTTCAAAGTCATGTGAGGCACCAACACAAACAGACAAAGGGACCAGACTCCAGCCATGCTCACTCCATCTTTATTCCACTTAAAGCCCACAGGAACTGACAATACCAGGCGCTCCAGGAGCCTCATGTGTGGTGTGAGTGAGTGTGCACTCCAGGAGCCTCATGTGTGGTGAGAATGAGTGTGCACTCCAGGAGCCGCATGTGTGGTGTGAGTGAGTGTGCACTCCAGGAGCCTCTGTGTGGTGTGAGTGAGTGTGCACTCCAGGAGCCGCATGTGTGGTGTGAGTGTGCACTCCAGGAGCCTCATGTGTGGTGTGAGTGAGTGTGCACTCCAGGAGCCGCATGTGTGGTGTGAGTGAGTGTACATTCCAGGAGCCTCATGTGTGGTGTGAGTGTGCACTCCAGGAGCCACATGTGTGGTGTGAGTGAGTGTGCACTCCAGGAGCCGCATGTGTAGTGTGCCCCTGAGTTGAGTTTACTCTTCGGTTATAAACATTTTGCTCTTCTAAATGGTCATAGCATCTTAACTTAAAAAACTTTTTTTGCAAAAAAAAAAAAATTTTTTTTACAGATGTGTCTAGGAACTCTAAGAAACATTGACTTTATCTGTTGTTGGCAGTGGGAAAGCAGGTGAGCCTCCCATGAGTCCAGAGAGGTGGATCAATCAGTAAGAGAGAAACTATCCATGTTTAAGCATAATAAATCACCTTTCATGGTTTTATAAGGTAAAACATCAATATTTATTGACTTCTATAAATCATACAATAATTGCACTTCAGAATTATAAGACTCCGTAAGAAGAACTTAACCTAACCCGATCTCCTCATAGAGGAAGGAAACACCAATTATGGTCTAATCTACTGAACGGTTCTCTGGCCAGTATAAACTGGCTACTCTGCTGACAAAGGCCAATTTAGCCAAAAACTCATTTACACCAAACACTGGCCAGGAAGCATTTTATGAAGTAGATAATTCAGTGGACAGTGGAGGGGGCATAACAAGAATTGCAAATACCCCGAATGGTATCGGGAATTACCCAGGTGTGATCTGGTGGGGACTTTACAACACCCAGCATAAGCAATGGGGAGCTGACTGAGGCGGGGTGTCGCTTCTGGTCGATGTCTTACCTTAAGAGCTATGATTTTAGGACAAGCTAAGCACTTTCCATCCTCCTTACATGCAAATCTGCTTCTCACCCATGTGGGCCCCTGTGTGGACTCATCTAGATCTATTTTTTGGACATAGGAAAACCAATGCTGCTCACCCACGGAGTGTCAGTAATACACAGTGCCACCGCAGAGTCAGCAAAGGCAACTGTGGCCTTACATCAGAGAAATCTCAAGCCAGAGAGGCTTTTTCTCCGGGGGAGTTTGACCAAATTTAGGTAGTGCCTTCTTCTGGAAAGGGACAAAATATTATTTAAAACTCAACCTAATTTGTGTTAGAAAACCAGCAGCTGATATACTGCACCAGTACACTCACACTGAGATATTCTTATGAGCGCTGAGTGTGCAGGCACGCATGTCAATCCCCCCCACATCGCAGAAATCTACCATGCCAGGCAGGCACTACCAGCATTCCCATTTCACAGCTATGAAAATGTGGAAGTTCTTTGCCCAAGCTCAAAGAGCTAATTGGTGTTGGAGTAAGACCAGGAAAGCTGCTCTAAGGTAAATCTCTTTACAACTGATCTAATTACACATGGTCAAATGTCTCATCTTTTAAAAAAATGTGTATTGTAATTACCATACGTATAGGTGTTTTGTCTGTATGTCTATCTGTGCACTATGTGCCTGCCTGATGCCAACAGAAGCCAGAAGAGGGCCTCAGATTCCCCAGGACCATAGTTGCAGACGGCTTTATAGCTTATGTCAGCAGGTGAGTGCTGGACCTCTGGAGAGGAGCCCCTAACACTGATGACACTCACAACACTCCCTCTGTCCCCTCAGGCTCCCACAACCTGCCCTCCAGCAGTGCCCTCCCATTTTCAGGGCTTCCTTCCACTCACCATCTCCTTTGGCCCAGCATAGGCTGTCAGAGCAGCTGTGTGATCACGATCACTCAGAAGTCAGCACCCACCCCGCTACTCCCCAGTCTTCAGCTTCCATGGTCCTTCTAGCCCTCGAAACAGCACTGCTTAAGCCTCAGAGGGGATGACATGAGAACTTAATGGTAACTTACTCTCAGCACTTCGTCTGGTTATGAGTCCTTGCTCTAACAATTACCCACTACCAAAAGAGGTTTCTCTGGCCAAAGATAAGGGATGCACTAAGTCTATGGGTATTAACATAAATATTCAGAACTGCTGTAGGAAGTCCTACAGCCAGTAGTTACCTGCCCACTGGGGCGTGGCCTCTTATGCTATTTATGCCAAAGTAGAGCATGCATCCGGCCTCTTTTTCCGGCTGCGGAATTCAGTTTCTGATCTCCATTCCAGCAGAGGATTCAGATTTGTGAGTCTACCCCTAAATAAATAACCATCCATCTCTCAATTCTGAGCTAGTGTGGAATTTCTTTTAAGCATCCTTCTTCACAGAACACTTTAACTATATGGCCATTTAGCAAAACATCAGTAGCATACTGCCCCATACACAGGACCTAACCACAGGCTTTTGACCAGTTTTACAGGGCCACACATGCACTGCCTCATGAGATGGGCCTCAAATCCAATCTGAAGCACGTGGTCACCTTTAGAACACTCATGCCATTGGTGCAACAATGGGCACAACTTGTCAGGTAGTTCAGTGTTGCAGGAGATTTGTTGGTGTGGTTGCTCCGAGATCGTCAATGGAGTTGGACCCTAATTCAGAGGGCAGAGTCCACAATCAGCTTGCCAGTGTGGAACCAAAGAGTTTTCTGGTGGACTCAGAAGAGATAGAGGGATACACAGGAAGAAAATGGAGTGACCTAAGGAGATGCATGGCTGTTTTGATGGGGAAGGTGGAGAAGAGGGTGAGGTGATCATTTCTCCATCGTTCTGTGACTCTCTCAGGTTAACTCCTAATATTTAACTCTAGAGTTTTATTATCTAATAAATATAAAAAAGAACTCAAAATAGTTCAGTACTTTATTATGCACAAAGTTTGTGTATATAGTATGTATGTTTTAGTATGTATATACTATGTATATAGTATATATAGTGTATAGGATGAATATACTATGTGTATGGTATATAGTATGTATATGCTATGAATATAGTACATAGTATGTATATAGTATATAGGATGAATATACTATGTGTATGGTGTATAGTATGTATATGCTATGAATATAGTACATAGTATGTATATAGTAGAGAGTCTGTATATAGTATGCTGGGTCTAGAGCTGGGTGTGACCATGAGTGATTTTCCTCCTCTAATAGCCTGGACAGCACCTGTCAGCTCCATGAATGTTAAGTGGAAGGGAGGAACATTCTGGTGTAGCTCAATCTTGGTTTCTCTGTATCTATATTCAGAGCATATGGTGCCAACTGGCAACAGGATCCTACTGTCCAGTTCCAGTGGACATCCAAGAACAGTGATAGCCTGTGCTGTTTGGGGAAGCTTTTCCAATAAACTCAGCAACAAAACAGTGCTGTCCACTAGCTCTGCTGCTGGTCACTTTCCTTCTCATGGCTCGTCTTCTCCTTGTTGCTGAAGTGCTTGTTAGGCAGATTGCCCTTTTCCCCTCCTTAATAACAATTTGTTTCCAATATCAGTCCAACTGATAGCTCCAATGGTTGGAAATAAAGAAGGCGTAGGCTAGGGTGTCTCTGTGGTAAAGTGTTCCCTAACCTTGTATGAAACTCTGGGTTCAGGAAATGTAAAGGGCTCAGCTTAAGACAACAATAAGAAAAGCATTAAAAATATTTTAAAGCTGTTAAGCATTATGACCACATACATCCCAACACCCTGTACAATACTAGTGCTCTTAGCTGCAACCGTTCACTGTCAGCACTACAGCCAAAACTGCACTATTTTATCAGAACATCCCGTGCGCTCTCACAGCCGCTTCAAGGACCTATAAACACCTGCTTAAGTAAAATGAACGCAATGCGGAAGTGAAGGGCAGAGCTCTGTCTTAATGATCTTTAGTTATACGACCCATTGACTACGGTTGAGTAATCTAGTTAGCCTTTAAAGTAACAAAACAAAACTTAGTTCCTGCCACTCAGCCTACAGGTTCTTGCCAAGATCAACAGTGGCTGACACACTAACACACGAAGACACTCATGAGCACATTTTATTCAGCTGCTCAATAGTAATTGACTTGTTCACAATTCTCTCTCTCTCTCTCTCTCTCTCTCTCCAAAATACTCTTCCTTGTGATGACTTCACTAGTAGCTTTCTTCCTAGGTCACTTCAAGTGATTTCCCACTTAAGATTTAATACTATACTTTATGTGAGTTTGGTCAAGAACCCATTTTTCGAAAAATATTTGTCTATTTCTAAAGGTTTAAGTAGTACTATATGCTGATATCAATCTTGATTAAACTAAAAAACTGCTCTGAACTCAAACATAATAAATTCCATTGGTTGTATAACTTCTCTGCAGGAAGATTGTTACACAGGTAACTAAAATCTGAAATATCTTAAAGCAAACAATAGATTCTATATCTACTAGGCCCCTCCAACACACGCACAAATGAGCAAGCGGACCAATAGCTAATTAAATGAGTAACCCTGATCTTCTTCCTAATCTTCAAACTTAATAGGTCAAATGTTCCTCTCTGAGAGACAAAGAGAGCAAGCGGTGGATGCATACCAATTACTACTACATACAACTCACATACCGATTACTACTATATATTACCCAGACCAATTACTACTACATACTACCCACAGACCAATTACTACTACATACTACCCACAGACCAATTACTACTACATACTACTCACAGACCAATTACTACTACATACTACTCACAGACCAATTACTACTACATACTACCCACAGACCAATTACTACTACATACTACTCACAGATCAATTACTACTACATACTACTCACAGACCATTTATTACTACATACTACTCACAGACCAATTACTACTACATACTACCCACAGACCAATTACTACTACATACTACTCACAGACCAATTACTACTACATACTACTCACAGACCATTTATTACTACATACTACTCACAGACCAATTACTACTACATACTACTCACAGACCAATTACTACTACATACTACTCACAGATCAATTACTACTACATACTACTCACAGACCATTTATTACTACATACTACTCACAGACCAATTACTACTACATACTACTCACAGACCAATTACTACTACATACTACTCACATACAAATTACTAGTGCATACTAATTACACTCAAGTAATTAGTCATTACTTCAAGTACAGAGCTGACTCTTGAACTCTTCTGAGCATTCTATTTTCCATTCTAAGGTATGGAGAAACTTTTAAAATAAATTAAAAAACAAAAACTTTGCTGAACTCTTCTCTGGTGAATTGGCACCAGTATATGGCCCTTGCTTTGAGACAATGCTTATAAGCAAAAGCAAGGTGACAGAACAGAAGGCCTCCTTGCTGCATTAGGAAACAACAAGTCTCCATCAGCTTCTACAGCACATAGCCCCCTCCCCTGTAGTAAGAGGTGCGGGCCGTGTTCCCGGCGCCCGGCTAGCTTAACTCCCGAAATAATTACACAGAAACTGCATTTATTTAATTACTGCCTGGCCCATTAGTTTTAGCCTCTTCTTGGCCAACTCTCACATCTTAAACTAACCCACTTCTATTAATCTGTGTTTACCACGAGATCGTGGCTTACCGGGAAAGATTTAGCATGTCTGACTCTGGTGGGACTTGATCATAACTCTAAATTTTCTTTAGGTCCCCATAAGATTATCAGCGCCCCAACCAGCCAGAAGTAGCCTGAAATACTACACCCACATTCCCCCAAAATGGACTATGGATATTTTCCTTTGTTTAAAAAAAGGGGGGGGGAATGGTACAGGAGAATTGTCTGTACTCTGTCAATCATGTTTTAAATAAATGCTGATTGGCCAGGCAGGAAGTATAGGCAGGAAAACCAAACAGGAAGTAGAGGTGGTGCAAGGAGAAGAGAAGAATTCTGGGAAGAAGGAAGCCCATTCCCCCCAGTCCTGCCCAGACCACGGAAGAAGCAAGATGTGATCTGCCCTGCTAACATAGATAAGGATAACAGGTTAATATAAGCGACAAGAGATAATAAGAACCTGAGCTAATGGGCAAATCCGTTTATAACTTATGGAGATCTCTGTGTGATTTTCTTTGGGACTTATGGGCTGGGGGGACCGGGCAGGATGGAAACCCCAACAAGCAGCCATCATGTTACGCTCCCCAAATTAGTGGGACCATAGGAGCATTTGTCTCAGTATTGATGATGACAACAAAACTCTCTGATTCTTAGCTATCCAAGCCCATGTTCCAATCTTGCTCCAGTCCAGCAGTACCAATCTAGAGAGAAACCTGGAAAACAACCATGGGTTTGGATTTAAAAAGCAAATGGTGAGGCACTTAGCTTAAAAAAGATAAAGAAAAATCAATAATCTAAGATTCCATGTCAAGAAAACAGACCAAATGAAACCAGTTAAGTAAAGGGAGGGGACTAAAACATTGTAGCATAAATAAGTAGCAGAGAAAAATAACAAGGAAAACCAAAGTCAAAAGTTCTTTTTCTTAATGAGAAAAAAAAAAACTTTTTGCTAGACTGGGTAAGAAAGGGGAGCCACATTATTACAAAACTCAGAAATGAAAGAAGAGGTGCTATCCCAAGACAGTGCAGAAACTAAAAGGACCACGGAAGAATGTGAAAACTTTACTGCTGGTAAATTATAGAGCTTAATGAAAGGGATATACATACATGGTTGACAAAAATCATCTCAAAGGAAACACAGAGGCTGGGGACAGGCCTCAGTGGTAGAGCACGTTTTTCACACGTGTAAGGACCTGGTTTCAATCCCTAGAACTTTGCAGAGGGAAACAGAAACAGAATAGACATACAAAAAGTAAATAAAGTAGCCAAACAGTCTTTCTACCAAATGACAACAAAACAAACCCAGAGTCACATGGCTTAGTGACAAAATGTATCAAACACATGAGAAGAGGAAAGCCCTCTACACAGGTCACTCAGAAAGCAGAGGAAGAAGCCTGCCATCTCCCTCTGTGGGACCAGTTCTCTGAAGCACACGCAAGATGAAGACTTGATGGGAAAGGTAGAGACCAATACTCCTTGTAAACTCAGATGTGAAACTCATGGCACAACACTGTCAAGCAAACAAAGTCATGTATGAAAGGATTATACATGATGACAAAGTGGGATGCGGCCGAGGATGCGACTCGGTCAGGCAAGGCTGCCGATCTAAAGCTCCGCCAACCCATGCTGACACATGACACATAAGCCCACACTGAGCTCACAACTGACAGAAGCAACACTGAGGAGAGCAACTATTTACGGCATTAATTAAAATCTGAGTGTCGCCTTCTAATGCTGCAGTAAGACAAACCAATCTGTATAACCAATGCAAACGGTCTCAGTTTGAAATCATAAATGGAAGAGAAATATATTAAAAAGAATTCACTGTCTTTACTAACAAATAACAGAATATTTTAGATAGAAAACACAAGGAATCTAAGAAAACTAAAATGAGTTCTGCAAGGTGGCAGGATACAAGCTCTATGTACAAAGATCACCTGCATTTCTGTGTAAGAACAACAAAATTACAACAAAGTTCACTCAGAATAAATAAAATAATTGAAATAAATTTCCCCCAAGGAGGTCCATGATCTATATATTGAAAACTAGTAGACACTGCTGAGAGGAACCAAATCTATAAACAAATTGATTGGGAGACACTACTGTTAAAAAAAGTAACTTCTTCCATAGTCAATCTATACTGCTCCTAGTGAACAGCTCTACTAGAAGCTCAGCAGATATTTTCATAGACATGGGTGAATCATCCTGAAAGCTATGTGGAAATACAAAGAACACAGAATTAGAAAGCCAGTTTTGAAAATCAAAGCTAGAAGACTTACATTTTGTTATTTCACAACTCTAACGACCAACAATTATGGGTCAGGCACAAGGTAGCTATACTCATATCCAAACAGAGCTGCCAGTTTAGAAATGAGCTCTAGATGCCTGCCACGCCAGTGAGTACAGATGCACCAAGGGAAACCAACAGAAGAAAGGGCGGCCTCTCCAACAAACAGCTCTGCGTGGGCTACCACAAACTGAACGGGGGAACTGAGTTTTTATCCTGTGCTGCACCAAAGACAATGATTCAAAGTGGATCATCGACCTAATATGAGAACTGAAACTGTTCTAAAACTTGTAGAAGAAAGTTGTGTGTCCTTTGTTTAGGTAAAGACTTGGGAGATATGACAACAACAGCATAATCCATTGAAGAATTGATACATTTAATTTTATTAAATACAAAATTTGTATAACTCAAAAGTCATCATTGAGAAAATGAAAAGACAAGCTGGGTGCAGTGGTGCATGGTGTGGGAGGGATTCCCCTCTGTATGCTGTGAATATCATTGGTTAATAAAGGAACTGCTTTGGGCCTATAGCAGAGCTATAGGAGAACAAAGCTAGGCAGGGAAAACTAGACAGAATGCTGGGAGAAAGGAGGCATAGTACAGGAGAAGTCATGTAGCCCTGCCAGAGACAGACACCTGAACTTTAGCTGGTAAGCCACAGCCACATAGCAATACACAGATTAATAGAAATGGGTTAAATTAATATGTAAGAGTTAGCCAATAAAAAGCAAGAGCTAATGTGCCAAGCAGTGATTTAATTAATACAATTTCTCTGTAATTATTTTGGGGCTAAGCGGCTAGGATCAAACAAGCAGCCCCTCCTCCAACAAATTGTCTTCCTACTACAATGTGTTACTTTTATTGGCTAATGAATAAAGAAACTGCCTTAGTCTGTTGATAGGGCAGAACTTAGGTAGGCAGGGAAAACAAAACTGAATGCTGGGAGGAAGAAGGTGGAGTCAGAGAGAAGCCATGGAGCCTTCACTGGAGACAGAATTGCTGAAAATTTGCAGATAAGCCACGACCTCGTGGTAATGCACAGATTAATGGAGATGGGTTAAATTAAGATGTAAGAGTTAGCCAATAAGAAGCTAGAGATAATGGGCCAAGCAGTGATTTAAATAATACAGTTTCTGTGATTATTTCAGGGCTAAGTGTCTGGGAACTAACTAGCAGCCTCCTTACTACAGGCACATAACTGGTATCCGGGCACTCGGGAGCCAAAGGCAGAAAAGAGTCTCAAGTGTGCAAGTATACTGGGAGTTCTAGGCCACCCTGCGCTGCTAAGTGAGAGTCTATCAAAAAGAAAAGGGAGAGTGCTGAAAGAAAAGGAGAGGAAAAGATGGCAGAGGGAAAGGGATGTGTGGAAAGGGGGAAAAAGAACTACACAAGAGAACATTTGCAAATCATATCTGATTTACTCAGACTATGAAGAAGATAGCAATCTAACAAAAATGAGCAGAAAATCTGAATAGACATTTCACTAATACAGACATGGCTTTAAAAGTACAGGAGTAGATAAATGCTCAACACCATAAGTCAATGCAAAAACACAAATTAAACTTACAAGATGTCACCATATGATCCAACAATCCAACCGTGGGATTCATAGCCAGAGAAAATGAACTAACACTGAAGAGATATTTCCATTTCCATGATTAGTGCAATACTGTTGACAAGTCAAGAACAGGAAACAACCTAAGTGTCCATCAACTGATGAATAAAAAACAGTACAACATTTACACAGTGCAATATAATTCAACCATAAAACAGAAAAATCCTATCATTTGAAAGAGCATGTATCAAACTGATGAATCATTATGTTAAATGAGTAAGTCAGATAGCAAAAGCTAAGACCTGACTTACACACATAATCTGAAAAGGTTGATCTCATAGAATCGAGAGTAGAATGCTAGTTCTGAGAGGCCAGGCAGAATGGGAGACAGGTTGGGGAGATTGGGAAGAGTGCATCAATGACTGTCAAGTTAGAGTAAGATAGGAGGGATGTTCTGTCACACTGTTGACTAACAGTGACTATAAACAACAGCAATATACTGCATATCTGACACACTGTTGAACTAGCACGGAGAATTATAAAATACTGTATATCTGACACACTGGTGTACTAACACAGAGAATAATAAACAGCAACAATGTACTGCATATCTGCCACACTGTTGCACTAACACGGAGGATCATAAACAACAACAATGTACTGTATATTTGACACACTGTTGCTCTAGGATGGAGGACTATAAACAACAACGATGTATTGTATATGTTTTTAAAGCCACAGCAGAGATGTTCAAATGTTTTATCACAAAGAAATGATAAATGTTTGAAGAGGCCAACATGTTCATCTGGGTCTGAACATTCTACAATGCACATATGCACAAAAGACACATGGTATTGTATAAATAGGCACAATTTTTATATATCTATCAACAATTTTAGAAGGAACACAAGAATATTACATGAGAGGAGGATATAAAGTGTCCTCGCTTTCACTTCACACTCTACATGGCTATAAATGGGAAGTTCCACACCATCAGTGCTGATGAGACAAGGAATCTCTGGTTATTTCACTGTTAGTGGGAACATGGATGGCAGAGCCTCTAGACAAACTGCAGCAGATTCCTTAACCACAGTGCATGCAGGAGAACCTTACTCCTGGGTAGTAATTTCCCAAAAGAAACACTGTTTCTCTCATACATTTCTTCACTGACATAGAAATGGATGCTCGCAACAGAATGAGTCATAATACTTAAGAAAACAAAACAAAAACTGGCATGAATGCAAATGCCATCAATCCACAGAGAGATCAAATGTGGGGCATGCTCACCCACCAAAACTGAGCTGTGGAAATACTACAGGAAATGAAGAAGTGGTACCAAGTTATATGTTTCCGATTTCTAGAAGGGGCAAACATACAGAAATGTAAACAGAGAGAGAATAGGAACAGAGATGGCCACACTGGACTGTTCAGGGCTGCAAATGAAGCCCTAAGCCATGCTTATGCTGGACAGTTTTTATTTTAAAATCTGTGTTGGATGGCTACTGTGCAATGCGCACAGCATGGAAACTACACCCCCAAAGCAGGTTTTTAGAGATGAATATCAGATAACACCCAAAGCAATACTGGTTATGGAAATTGCCTTTATAAAAGGCATAGACTTTCTGAGATTATATGACTCTTGAGATCAACATCAATGGCTCCCATTCCTGCATATTTTTGATGTTCCCATTCTGAAAACACATCAGTCAATGTTCACAGTCTCTTAGGTGCCACATTCCTATTTTTAGTGAAGAAAAAACCCACCGAAGTCCTTTACTTCATGATTTTTACTAAATGACAACATTCTGGATTTGACTTAAAGGAACTGTGCATATCATATTAACAAGAAAGAGAGTCAGACAAGGGGTGGTTGGGGGTTACAGAAGCTGCCTCAATAATGGGGATCCCGTATTACAAAACACGGCTGTCTTGAAAAAAAAATTGTCTGGTGCAGAAGTACTTTGATCCTACTGGGAACTGGATCACCTAGTGTACTGGATTACCTGGGTACTGGATCACCTGAGTACTGGATCACTTGGAGTACTAAATCACCTGGGTACTGAGTCACCTGTGGTACTGGGTCACCTGGGGTACTGGATCACCTGGGGAGGCCTCACACCTACTAGGAGTAGTGTCCTGGCTAAACTCGGACTAATTACTTTAAGATTTCCGGGCAGAGGGTCTGGGCAGGAGCAGTGACCCAATCTCACTAGCGATTACGCCATGCTGCAGATGAGAACCTCTGGATTAGGGGGAGAGGCTGACATTAAAGAGACTGTCTTCACGCCTGGAAATGTGGTGTGGAGGAACTTATAGTATGGAAGTCACCAGCCATGTGCGATTATGAGCTCAAAATATGGAAATATGGTAGGGGTGGGCAGGATAAGGCACACACCAGATTTTAAAGACTCAGTAAGAAAAACATGCTAAGTATTTCCTTAATATTTTTAATACTTGGTATATACTTAGGTTCTGTTTAGATCTATTGAACTAAATAAAATAAGTACTAAAACTATCTAGACATGCTATTTTTACATTCCTTTATGTGGTTATACAGTTTAAAATTAAATGTATGACTATCCTCACCCCCGCCCTCATCCCTCAATACTGCTAGACCTACAGGATAGAACTAATCAGTGTTGTCAAGAGAATAAGCGAAAGCACATGCAGTGCAGAAGAGAGAAAAAGTGGCCATGATGCTTAGAGGCTTCATGATGCAGATGAAAGGCAGCAGACACCCAGACTCAGTGGTGTTTGTATAACTAACACAGGTATGGAGCGTCGGGCTGCTCATCCCGGGGGAAAAGAAACGGCAGTGCACACAGCATGTGAACTACTAAACTACCGTGTACAGGTCAGCCTGGCCAGTGCCACTGCTTGCAGCACAGTGTGCCCGTGCTACTGGCCACAGGCTTCTCGGTAGGACTGGCATGGGCAAAGTCTCTCCAGATCAAGTGAAGGTGACTAGAAATGAATACAAGGTAGAAAAAGTGGATTGCCTTCACCTATAATTAGGAAGATGTCTTTCCAGAACTACGATCAGCAAAGACATTCTCGAGGCTCTCAGAGAGCTGTGGATGAAGGGTTATCAAGCATCAGGGCACCAAGGGATTCCCTGGTCCTGACTATAAAGCGAGGTAACTGTAGGAGCACATGGGCTACATCACAGGAGAATGCAGCAGACTGTGCAAGAGAACAACCCACAGCAAGAGAAAGGTTCTTCTGGGAAACCATTCCTTCAGCATGAAAGCTCCACAAAACTCCAGACAAGCAGAAACAAGCTACAGGGAAGCTCAAGCTGCTATGTGAGAGAATCAGTTCAGAGGCAGAGCAGCCTCAACTGCCCCTTGCCTCCGAAGTCTGGGGAACTCAAACCAACAAGATTCCTCAGAGCTCAGGGCTGAGCTGCTGCATGCTGAAGTAAACAGTCTTTATGAAGACTCCTCAAAGACAATATCTTACCGAATCAAACAGCAAGGGGGAGAGGGGACGGAGGGAGGGAAGGAGAGAGGAAGGGAGAAAGGGAGGGCAGAAGGAGGAACAGAGGCTAGTTTCTATCATGTCTTTATTGGAGAGTGTTGACCTTCAGTTTAAAAATAATCAAATGGTCTTTGGAAATATCCAACTCAAACTCTTCACTGTACAGATGGGGAAACCGAAGGCAGGAGAGTGGCCTTCCTTGGTTAATAGGGTCCCAGATTTCTGCTGTCTAGGGCGATTTCCACCACACTCCCCAAAACTATCAAAACAAAGAGGCCCAATCATCTCTCAAATCTCAGGAAATATGTTAGTTACTCCCAAGTGCACTTTTCTCCTTCTAGGATGTTCTGGGTGAGTCTGGTGCCTCACCTCAGGCTTTCTGGGGTTCAATGCCTTGCGTTCAATGCATATACACCTGGTGTCCGAAAATCAATCTGGAAACAGGATCAAGTCACATACCCTACTTTGTATTAGAAGAGGTTACATGTCAAAGGGTGCTTGTAGAAACACCACAAAAATAAACTTCAGAGAAAGAAATGGGGACAGGAGGGGGTTGAAACACAATGAAAACAATACTTGGTGTCCCTATTTTGAGTGCCTTTCTCAATGCTATATGCATAGCAGCTAGAGGCAAGCTGGAAAGCAGCCAGGTCCTGGCTGCCAGCAAAAATTTTGTCACCTCCTTTGAACATCTGAAGTATGTTTACCCAATAGATTTCATTAAATTACACTTCCATTAGGAAGCATACAATGTTGATACTCATCTCAGAGATCAAAGGGATCGCTAAGAGGCATGCCATCCTGCTCCCCAGCTGATTGCTATTTCTGGGCCAATCAAGGAAAGGAGCCAGAACAATACTTAGTTAGGAAAAAAATTGTAGCATCTCCCCAAGGACTATGGACTAAGAATCTGCAGCCCCATTATCAAAATGAGCTTATCATTAATGACAACGCACACATAGAGTTATTTTAATACGACTCCTACACAACAAACACGCTGGATTTGGGTCATTAGCTGAATTTGTAAAACAGTGTTTCAGAGGGCTGAGGAACTCTTCAGTGAGAATGCAAAGCTTAAAGATGGAGAAAGAGAACTATTTGTAAAACTGGGGGGTCTGCTTTTTATTAATTTCACTGTGACTTTAAATAAACCAACAGGTAAACCAAATTGGCAACGGTGAATTTGGCTGCTGCGGGTTGTAAGAGGTTTTCGGTTTATTTGTTTTCCTCATGTCATCAATTTTTTGATGGATAAAAAAGAACACCATTAATATATTTATTTTAAAGGGCAACAAGTGATTCTGCCTTGGGAGTCAGTGACTTGTGATGGAAATATCTAGCTTTCCAGGAACCAAGTACATGAAGGCTAGAGGACCTAAGATTTAGCTCTTGAAAATTACGAAATAAAAGTAGGTTATTCAATCGAAAGGGAAACAGGCTCAATGGAGACTTGTGTGTGCATACTGGTGAAGGCTGCATACACATCCTTTACTTAACATTAGAACGGTAGTCTGGGCAACAGCCCAATTTTTAGAGCCTGATTTGAAGCAGGGGGATCTTTATGGAGAGGAGTTGGCTGGGGATGGGATGGAAATGGCCAGCACCCTTCTGGAAATGGGGGAGGGAGGTAATCCTCCACCTCTGCCACAAGCCACCACCCAGTTCCAGCCACTCACTTCCACCGAGTAGCCAACCTCCCGCTTACCCGCATTTGACACAGGACATGAACTCTAATTATCTACCTTTTGCAATTAATCATCTGACAATTACATTTCCTGCACTTATAAGCATCCAGCTGGGAACTGAGTTTTAATCTAAGAGAGAAAAACTATGGCACTCAGGTTTCTAACCAATTACTTCTAATTATCACAGCCTTTTTTTAGTCATCCCAATGTAAAGATGCCTAAAGCTAACAAAGGAAGTTTTATTGTTGGCATTCTTGCTAGTATTTTAAATTTTCATTTAAATTTCCCCAAAGAGCAGTCCTGGAAATGTATTTTGCTAACATTCCTTACACAAGCATCCTGTTTGGCAGTACACAAAGAAGGAGCTGGGTGGGGGGAATTCTAAGGGCAAGGAACTTACACTGTGCTTTGAAAAAGCACCAAGCAAAATCAGATGTGAGAAGTCCAAGGACGTGTATCAGGGCCTTTCTGTTGCTGAGATAAAACACCACGACCTTAGAAGGAAATGTTATTTGGCCTTTGGTTTCAGATAGGGAGTCAATATTGGCAAGGAAGGCATGACAGCTGGCATCCAGAGGAGGCGGGAAGATCACACTTCCAAACACAAACATGCAGCAGAGAGAGAACTGGCAGCAGGGTGAAGCTACGAGCTCTCAACTCCCACCCCAGTGACATGCTCCTCCAGCAAGACTCCGCCTCCTAAAGGTTCCACAGCCCAAACCGTGTGCCACCAGCTGGAGAACCAGTGTTCAAACATATCAGCCGATGGGGACATTTCTCAAACAGCCACAGATGATGTATTCAAAGTGAGGACACCAAGACAGGTTCTGAGGAGCGCTTCAGGAGACTGGCTCAGGCAAGTCATAAACCATCAGAACTCCGAGAATCTGGGGGTCCTCTGCCCTAGGAGTCCTCAAAGTATGGTGCTGGGAAAGGGGCTTCAGCACCCACCTGGAACCCTTCAAAACTTCACGATCCAAGTCCTTCCTGGGACCCTCCAGGTCCTTCCAAATTGGAAACTCTGGGGTAGGCCCAGGCCCATGTGTCCTGTGATTCTGATAGCCTCTCAAGCCTAAGAGCTAGTGGCCCCGCCTGGGCCCAGCCCCACTGCCCAGCACTCAATAGATGAGGGCCAGCTGAGACTGGGGTGGGGGGGGTGGAGGGGTGGGGGGGAGGAGGGTCGGGTCAACTTTCAGGGAACAATGACACCTGACAATTGGCCATTATCCTTTTATACCTCCAACTAAAAAGAAGCTTTGTTTATAGATGAACTCTAGCACTGTGGTGAATGAGGTAACCTCTGAGAAGGCTGAGTCTTGGGTTCAGCAAGTTCTCTCCTTCCATGGTGCACTTCTAGGCTATGGGAGTAAAACATATAGTCCTTCTTAAGTTCTCTCCTTCCATGGTGTACTTCTAGGCTATGGAAGTAAAACATTTAGTCCTTCTTAAGTTCTTGGTTGTAAGATTTTCTATAACCTAATATTCCGCAGGTCTTGAGCCAAGGTGAAGACTGGAGAAATGAGAGGAAGCCAGAGTTTCAGCTGGGTTTCCATCACTGTGAGATGTAAACATTACAGTCAATGTAATAACATGGTGGGAAGGACACTGCGGTCAGCTCAGTCAAACGCCACTTTCAAATGCTTGCTCAGCTAGAGGCCAGCTCAATGAGACAGCCACACTCCATAGCAAAAGCCTACAGCTCTGGTTCTAGTTAATATGGCTATAGTGGTAAAAGGTAAAAGTCCTGCGTGGTACCAAGAATCAAGACGCTTACTCAAACTCAGGAAACTTTTACACTGGTTTCATAAGCTAGCCCAACTTGACTCTCCTCATTTACTACCAACCAATAGCTAATTTGTACAATTTCAAATCTGGAGAATATCAGATTTGATACCCTACTCACAAAAATTCACATGATTTGTTTCTGATTGTTTGTATAGTGAGGGAGTATTCTTGGGGTGTAACCTTGGGTCTCCTACATATCAAACAAGAACTCTACCACAGAATTATATATCCTGCCCTTTATTATTATACATTATTTTTTCATTTTGAGACATGGTCTTGCCTTGAACTCAATCTGTAGGCCAGGCAGGACTTGAACTTGGGATTCTCCTATCTTAGTCTCAAGAGAAGCTGGGCCTCAGGCTTGCTCTACTCCACAAGGCCTGGCTCCGTGTGGAGCGCATGGTTGTTTACAGAGCATAATGGCCTGGCGTTCTTGTTCTAACAGGAGGTAATAGACTGGACCAGCACAGTTAATTTTACATAAAAATAAAGCAAATTATAGATCAATATAAAGACTAGAACCTATTAAAGGCACCGGGGTGATGGAGATAAAACATCCAAAGCAGGTCAGGATAAAACCAGGGATGTGTAGTCTAACATTCTCACAACGTTCTTTTGGTTTATTTTTTGTGGCATGACAAAATGTGACCCAGTAAACAAACCATCCTTCAAATAGATCATTGAACATTTCTTCCTATAATTATCGATTTCTCTTCTCTAATAATAGACATTAGCAGGAAAAGTAAAGTCTGCATCTATTAACTATTACCACAAAGTTTATAAAAACAAAACAAATTTTAAGATGACAATTTTGAAAACAAATTACGCAGGTAAAAACATGTTCTTCCTTTCAGGTAACTACATTATAAAAGATGTTCAGAGTAGAGATGAGTTATCAATAACAAAGACCAGTTAAGGAATGATGTTCAGATGGTACACTGAAGGCCATTAGGTTATAAGCAGAAGGTGAGAACTTCAGACAGGATAGCATGAATAACAGAAAAAAGGTAGAAATCACCTATCATATATGACAACGACTTAAGGGAAGTAGATAAGGGCAACTAAACATTTCAAGTGATGTCTCTTGTGCATTAGGAAGTATCAGAAGTGCAGTACATGCTGGGATGTTACAGATTTGATCCGACCGACAACAATAACACTACATGGGACTCTAAGATGCAGCACTGTAGAGCTCCCCTCACAACTCCCTTTCTTAGAGTCCATTAATTGTAGTGACTGCTTTTCCAATCCAAGCACAGAACATCTGTAAGACATGCATTCCTGCATAATTCCTAACCTGAGATCACTTTGCCCTTAGAAAGTGGTACTATTTCTAGCTGAGATTCTACTGTTTTAATAGACACACACAAAGGCTTGATGTCAGGGGATTTAAGATGGCAAAGTCAAGGATGTGTTGTGAACAGAAAAATGTAGACGTAGGAATGCAATGACTGT
The DNA here is from genome assembly GCA_004026605.1 of Ondatra zibethicus. NCBI lineage: Eukaryota > Metazoa > Chordata > Mammalia > Rodentia > Cricetidae > Ondatra > Ondatra zibethicus. The sequence goes on from PVIU01003514.1 coordinate 134,849, forward strand.
GGTGAGATGGGATGCAACTGAGTTTGTAGAGTGTTTTCCTAGCATGCACAAAGAACTGGGCTCAGCATCCATCATGGTATAAACCAAGCATGGAAGCACACACCTACAGTAGTCCTAGCCCTGGGACAGCAGAAGCTGAAGGTTCATAGGTTCAAGGTCAATGAGCTCAAACACAACCAGGTTTAAGGAGATCTTGACTCAGACAACAACAACAAACAACAAATAAAAGGGAAAGGAGGGAGGGAGGGATAAGGGAAGGAGGGAAGGAGAGGACTGTAGACTAAGAGTGGCTTGAAGGTAACAGAAAAAGGGTCTGTCCAAATGTAGAAGCTATGATTTGGGGGCTTTAAGCTATGACAGGAATCAGTGTGTGTTCCTTGCTTATATGAAACATGATGAAAAGTTTCTGCACCCCGATAAGCCTCTCCACCGACGCAATAATCCCAATCAGACCAAATCAAAACAAATTAAAAAAAGACCAGGTTTAATGGACACTAATGCTCCCAAGGTGGCCTTCCAGCTCCCCCAGGAACGGGACAGGGAAGGAAGACCTGAAAACCATGTGCTTGTTGTCTGGGGGGCAGTTTACATACCCCATGGGAGTGGGCTTGAGCCTCAGAATGACCTCAATGTGAAGTAGGTGGGTTTTCCTCTACTACTACTGCAAGCGGAAATGAGGATGGGGATCTCTGCCAATGTGAAAATTCTCAAAGATGACTGGCTAAGGCAAGAATTCCATCCAGGCTTCAAACTGGTACCCAGGAGCTCTTTCCAGCTCATGCTACTGTCTCTATGAACCTCTCTGAAAGGGTTTCTTGTTTGTTTCTACAATGTAACTCTCACCTAGCACAGACCTAATTTTGCCAAATGTCCCAGAGAATGTGTCTTCATAAAGTGGGAGGGAGGGGGACCATCAGGAGAGGGATGCACACCCCATCTCCCTTAGTCTCAGTAACCCAAAAGACACTGTATAGGTAAAAAAGGTGGATGCCACAATCAAGAGATAGGAAATGAATGAACATGAACATAACACACATACATGTACACACACACACACACACACATACACACGCACGCACACACACACACACACACACACACACATACATCTTTACAGTGGCAATGCGTTAAGTAGAAAAGCCACAGAAGACTCTGAAGCAGGAATCTCACTGCAACAGCTGCTTTCTAGGTACATGAAATGGTGATGATAAAAAACTAAGAAATAATAAAAACGTTGAAATGAAATAGAACTGTTGTAAGAGGCGCGCGGGCCTGCTTTTGGTCCCAGCGGCCACCTAGCTCCTGCCATCCAGTGCCTGGCTAACTTATACCCAAAATAATTACATGGAAACTGTATTCATTTAAATACTGCCTGGCCCATTATCTCCAGCCCCTTATTGGCTAACTCTCACATATTATTTTAGCCCATCTCCATAAATGTGTATCGCCACTTGAGTTGTGGCTTACCAGCATGAGTCTAACCAGTGTCCATCTTGTGCTGGAAAAGCATGGCGTCTGCCACACTGCCTTCTCTCTCACAGCATTCCCTTCTATCTACTCCGCCCACCTAAGGGCTGTCCTACCAAAAGGCCAAGGCAGTTTTCTTTATTCATTAATGGTAATCACAGCACACAGAGGGGACTCCCAAATCATCCCTGAGGACACTCCTACACCATAGAACTAACATTTTTTTCCTCTACAGAAAGGTTAGGTTGTGAGCTGTTATGCTATGCTCTCTATAGGAGAGTATACAAATAATACATAAAGTTGTCATCTATACACTTATACCGAAGAACTTAGGAAAGAGACCTGTTGTGCATTTTAACACTCGCCCTAAACATCACATTTATTAGCTAGAAATGCAACATATTTAATTTATTAGTTTGGTCTTAATATAAAATTTTGATAATCATATGTCACCATAAGTATTGATAAGGTAAATAAGGATCACAGAGAAATGGAAGACTACTTTGAATCTTACTTATCAGCTCTTCTCTGGCAACAAACATGTCATATTTTCTACATGTGACTATTTCTGAGAAGATGGAGTTGGGGGAGCATTACTGATCATTCTTTTTAAGTTGTTTTAAAGATTTATTCATTCTGTTATTTATGTTGTAAGCATTTTTGTCTGTTCTCTGTGTGTATACCATGTGAATGCTTGATACGCACAGTGGTCAGAAGAGGGCACCAGAGCCCCTGGAACTGGGACTGTGGATGGCTGCGAACCACCACGTGACTGCTGGAAATAGAACCTGAGTCCTCTTCAAGAGCAACAAGTGCCCTTGAGTTGTATCTCTGGCCCCAAGCATCATAACCCCCTGGTCTGAGAGGTGTGAAGGCGGTCACAGGGAGGAAAGGCTCCTGTAACAGACACAAGCCAGCGCTGGTTAGTAGAAACAACTCAAGCTACATATGACTTCCTCACTGGAATCTTAGAGGGCACCTTGTACCCGCCACTGCCATATATGTTTCTATTTAAAGATAGTTTCCCTTAAGATGATAAAGTCTTCCTGGGTCGCAGGTATTCTCTAAACATCCACTGTCCCACACTTATGAAATGCCTGTTAGACAAAGAGCAGACACACTCTCTCCTTGTGAGGATCTGTAACTGTGTGCAGTACTAAAATATAAGCCAGTGCATTCAGGAATGGTGTGTGAGTTAGCACAGGTTACAGATATAAGAACCAAGGTGAGTCAAGAGGAAAGAAAATCTATCCTGACAGGAAAGGGAATTAGAAACGACTCCACAAAGGAGGTGAATAATGGTCTAGGGATTGTGAAAATGGAGACATATCAATATGAGATTAATAGATTGAGTCAAAGTTTCCAAAGCATACTAATTATCTAAACAGCCTGCAGAACAATGGTAAAGTTACAGGAAAACTACCAGCACTCTCGAAAGACTAAGCACTCCACCATCGGCATTATTAGACAAGGAGCTCGCTGCCCTTACAGGGCATGGAGACTGACCTCACACTTGGAGCGGAACATATTGAGGCACAGTGACTGGCCCAACAGCACTCAGCTGGTCAGCATCAGAGCTGCACTCACAGCCACAACGCCAGTGTCCATCCACTGCCTCTCATGGCTCACAGCTGGTGTGAAATAAACACAGGCTGTTAATGGACCAACCATCTTTCAACTATATATCCTGGCTCTAAAAGATTACAGAACTCTTTAGAGACAGACACTACACAGAAGTAGGACGTCATAGCTTTAAAGTCCAGTAGCCTTGGATCCAGATTGTAAGAACTTAGGAAATACCTCTTAGTTTTCATGTCTTATGTCTGAATTATGAAGGGCTGAAGAATAAATGGCACACATCTAGTCTGTCTGGGGCCTATAATCGTTAATTCACACGTTCTCACCCTTTGGAAAGCATCAGAAACCATTCAGACCAACTAGCTCTTAAATGTGGATAAAATTCTACTCGAAGAAACACTGGAATATCCATAGACCTTCTTTTGATTATCATAACTGAAGAACAGGGGGCGGCTGCTGGTAGAAGCTCACGTGTTGATAAACACCCTATATAGCACAGTATTCTCCAGCAAAGAATTGTCCATTCAAAATTTCAGCAGTACTCAGGCTAAGGGTCCTGTTCTAGACCCAGAATAGAATGCCTATTACTACTATTATTTAACTTAAAAAGATCTTTACCTCCTTCTGAGCTAAAAGGGAACTATCCTATTCCTACCAAAGTCTTAGAATCCAGACAGGAATGCACCCAATATCCCAGTTTACAACACAGAGTGCAGGAAAATAGCTGAGTTAGTCTTCCCTGCCCAATAGGCCTGTGAGTATCTGTACATGACAGCAATGCGGAAGTGGAGTAAGTCTTTATATTGACAAAATTTTTTAGGTACATTTTCTCTTAATGACAACATCCACATATACTTAGAGATAGTTCTTGAAACTGCTCAGATTCCACGAGGCCCTGGGAAACATGAGACACAGCAGGGGTAGGCAGGCTGCCAAACAAACACTAGCACTGGGGCCTGGGCCCACAGCACCCTCACTCTGAAGGAACGTGTGGACCCCTTCCCCCAGACTCTCTTGTACACCTACTCCCACTCTGCTCAATTCTTCTGCCTACAGTTAGCACCTCTTGTCACTCACCTGTACGGTTACTTGGTCATGACAGAACTCCAAACGACAAAATGCTTTGATTTGCTGCCTAGGTCTTGGTGATAGTTTGAGAGATAAGGAGAAGTGGGGGGTGCCACACTTTAATTTTTGTACTTGAAGTGTTACCCCTGCAGAAAGAGGTTTTGCAGAGATGTGTGAAAACATACCCAATTTCCAAAGACATTGTCAAGAGCAGAAGACTGACAGTTTTTACTAGTATGTTACCTGGCAGTGTTTACTAACACTTTTTGAAATGTAGAGAGCGCTTCTAATTGTGCTGGGCTTAAATAAACTGTTAAGAGTGGAAAGTAAACTCTCAATGCAAAGGGATTACCTTAAATGGATTTAGTTTGGGAAATTTCTATATCAAAATGCCACAGCATGGCACATTTTAAATACTGGTGTGAGCCACACTGCCATCTATGGCCATTTTCTGCTAGAGTCAGAAGGCCCAGCTTTATTTTGTTGACAGTCTCTGAACACCGTTAGAAGACAGAAAATCCTTTCAGGTAGGAAATGCACTGGCAACGACTTCCCCCCAAGCATGTCTTTCTGACACACAGGCACACTTCTGTAGGATCCACCTGAGGGTATAACAAATAACTGAAAAGAGGTGAATTTAATGATAAAGAATACTTTGAAATTATATGCTTTCTGGACGATATCTCTATGACAACAAAGTAAGGCAAAATGCTTCAGCAAATATTCTATGCTTAAAAAACTAGGAAAATAATTAATTTGGTGTAAAATTATAGCAGATTTTAAAATAGCACTTTTTAAAACTATAAATGGCAGTATTTTTCCAACCTCAGTATTTTTGACTAAATTCTACTCAGGACTAGTTTTCAATTTTTCATAGTTTAAAAATCTAACTATTATATCAACAGTTTTCAACCTGTGGGTCACCAACCCCTTTGGGGTCAAATGACCCTTTCATACAAGTCACCTAAGACTACAGGAAAATACAGACACTTACATTGCAATTCAGCAGCAAAATTACAGTAATGAAGTTGTAGCGAAAATAATTGTATGGTTTGGGGTCAGCACAATATGAGAAGCTGTATTAAAAAGTTGCAGCATTAGGAAGGTTGAAAACCATTGTTTTGTGCCATTTGATTATTTAAATTGCAATCATAAGCTTTGGGTAGTATAAAATTAAAAATTTTCCACCCTGGCTATATAAGGAACTTCCAGTTTCTTCCTAAACAAGAGGCAAGAAATCTAGTAATTCTGCTACTAGGTTGCAAGCGACTTTCCCCAGACTAGTGCACGACTATCATCATTTGGACCAAGGAGTTTTCACTTTCTTTCTATTCCAAATTCATTTGGCTTTCTGCCAAGAGAAAACAAAGACACCAGGGAAGCAAAGAGCAGTTCTGTGAAGATCAATGAAGACATTGGCCATAACAGAGTCTCATTTATCCATCACATCCGTACTTCCCGGCCTCCGATTAGAGGTTACTAGCAATTTCTTGACAATTCTTGTACAAAATTAAGCTACAATCTATTGTTCAAAACTTCACGGAGTAGAAAAAGTGTGTGTGAGTGTATGTTCTCAAGAAGGCACCTGTGTACCTGTGTACGCGGTTTGTCCTACTAAACCCAGAAACAGCACATATATACATACATAAACACAGACTCTTGTATTTCACCTTAAGAAACTTTATGCCTGGTTCAATGCTTTTGAAATAGCAACTTTTACAATGAAAACACACTCATGGAGATGCTCTACTGGCATTTGACTTAAGGTTCAAGGTCAATGCCACAATCAGTACTAACTAAAGCTCACAGCTTGCTTTTGCTCAAGTGAGAATTTAAAATTTTAGTTTTCCACCTACAGAAAAAATTATGTTTGCATATTGTCTTTCTTTCCTCCAAGTAAGGATTATCATAAAACCTAAATATACTGTGAAGGCCCAAAAATGTGAGCCTATTTCCACCTTGTCTGATAGAGAGTTTAGAGGTTGCTCAAAATTGTTGACAACAACCAGGGCTACACATCCTGACAAGGGGTGTGGTTACTTGGTTCCTTTGACCTTAAGATGGCACATACAGGTAGATCCATCCCACCCTGACAGATGGTCAGGATAAGCAAGCATACTTCTGCTCCTTTCTTTGTAACAGGAGGTTTGACCTAGGGAATGGCTGCCTTCAGGATATTTGGTCTAGGATGGCTTCACTGCCTAAACAACAAAATACTAATGACTTGATGTCTCAAAGTGCTGAAGCAATTAACTGTTCAGTTGTCATTTGTATCATGTTGAAGAAGTCTTTTGTTGCCTTCTTCCCCCTTTTGTATTGGGGTATAAAAGTGTATGGAAAATTAAATGCATTTCAGTATTCACTGGAACTCCTTCCTGATACTATCCTATGTTTCCGTTTTATTATTTTTACTCGCATCTTAGTATTCTTTACTAATTTTTCTGACCCCCACGTCCCTACCCTGGTAAATGGTACTTTTGTCAAACCTGGCCCCTGACAGTATAGAAAAAAGGAAATTAATGTTTAGGCAATGTGATACACATGTTATTGTAAGATAACAAATTTTTCTGAATTAAAATTTTTCATTTAAAATCATTTTATGGATTTGAAAGCAGAAAAATAAAATTAAACAGAACTCCAACTCACAAGGAAGAAAGAACTGCACTGTTTTCGGTGCAGAGCTGCTGTGTCACCAGCCATTAGTAGCTCCTAATCAAACTGGGGTCAGGGCTGGGCTCTTCAGCTTACCCAGTGGGGCTTTGCCCACCTGTCTGGCTTAGTTTCTCACAGCAGCTACTAATTTCCAACATCAAATGCACACAGAGAGAACCACTTGGGGACGTGCACTAAAAACACCGCTGAGCTGCCCAATAAAGCCCTAAGTGTGTGAATGCAAGTGCATCTGGCGCCAGGAATGTTTAATTCAGATTCCAGAATGCAACAAGGGTTGGAGACCAAAGTCTGGCTTCATATTTTGTGCCTGGAAAATTTTCAGCGTGCTCCAAACTCTCGCCACCCTCACAGACCGTCCTGCATTTACTCTGGTCACTCAATCTGACTATGCGCTTCTCTGAATCCCTCCTCATTCACTCTGGCCACTCAATTTGATTATGTGCTTTCCTGAATCCCTCCTCATTTCAAGTCTGAATGTGGACATCAGCTCCTACAAGGCATGTCACTCAAAGCCCTTCTACTGTCATCTGCAGTATTTACACCGAGGCAGGATGGCTCTCCCCATTTTCACACACTACCCTAATGACCCTCCATAATTCTACTTACCACAGTATTACAATTACTACGGTTATAATTAATATGAATATGCAAATTTGGGGTTGATGATATAGATCAGTGACTAAGTGCTTTTCCTAGTAAGGTCCTAGGTTCAATTCCCAGGATCACGCATCCAAATCAACAATAGCAAACTATTAGGAATTACCAAATCTAAAACGAAGTTCCTCGAAGCAACAGAAACATCACCACCTTGAAGTTTTCTTCTTTGGCTTCCAGGTTTGTTCTTTCCTTAGAAATATGTGCTTTACTGGCCGGAGCTGGACTCAAGTCATCCGGTTTCCACCACGTTATGTCTATGTTCCAAACCACATCCTCAATAGAAGAGGATTTTGGAGCTTTTAAACCACTGGGCTATTTGGTTGTTGACTTGGGCATGCTACCATGAACTCTCCTCACGATAATGACAACATATAGGAGAAACTACATGCTTTCTCTTACTCCAGTCACAATGGTGACTTCTAATGGTTTCAGGGCTAGAAACTGGAGAAAGTATATGAAAGAAAGACAAAGCCACTGCATGTGTATTTTGAACTCCAGATGAAAACTTGATACAAAGATGACTCTAAATAGTAATAAATGCATATGATAAAATGACATCGGATATATAATATCATAATTCCTCTACCTTTATTTCTGTCTCTACTCCCACAAGGTCAAGGAGAAAGCTTGCTTTCTGTTACCATGGATTAATTTCTAAGATGTCTTTTACAAGACAAAATGTACTGGCACACAAAAGGAATATGAGAATGAAGGTCGCGTCTGAGAATGCAATGGAAGACTTCATGTTCAGCCCTGGGTGCATGCTCCTGAAGCTTGCCCTCTGGAGCCCTAACGAAGATGTTTATGTGTTTTAGGATTTTTAAGGATCTTCTGACCTTGAGATACTTTAACCTCTTAATTCTTTAATTACAGGATTACTGTCTGTACACAGCAAAGCTGCCAACTAAAACTTAACGCAGCTCTCTAAGCGTTTTCACATTTATGACCCTATGGACCTTCCTCCTTGTGTAGGCAGAATCCAAAGGTTCATACCAGAAAACTAAAGCACAGGACAAACAGATCACATGCAGGAGGGCTCAGGACCACAGGGCTTGGATTTTCTCAGTCTTTCCCACTTCTGTCTTAGAAACGTGGTCCATGACCAAATTTAGCTTACATACAATTAAAAAAAAAAGGTATTAACTACTTCTAGCAAACCTGCAACAATATTTACCTGATATTTTTGAAGTGTAAATAAGTCTTCTAATAGAATCCCTGGATCAGACAGTATTTACAGTCCTTCAATAAGGAAAAGGAGGAAAGTTTAAACCTCACTAAAATAGCAACTATAAAACCTGTAGGTATCTAACTGTGAAATGGAAACTTTCTTCTTCCTGTTTAGTTTCAATACCATGTGACCAAGAAAAGCCAGCTGTCCCCCTCTGTTCAGGTCAATGTACTTTTAAGTTCGGTAAGAGCACAGTGGGCAAAGTAGAGGAGTGCGGGGCTGTGCTCACACACAATGGAGTGCAGGGCTGTGCTCACACACAATGGAGTGCAGGGCTGTGCTCACACACAGTGTAGAGGAGTGCAGGGCTGTGCTCACACACAATGGAGTGCAGGGCTGTGCTCACACACAATGGAGTGCGGGGCTGTGCTCACACACAGTGTAGAGGAGTGCAGGGCTGTGCTCACACACAATGGAGTGCAGGGCTGTGCTCACACACAATGGAGTGCGGGGCTGTGCTCACACACAGTGTAGAGGAGTGTGGGCTGTGCTCACACACAGTGTAGAGGAGTGTGGGCTGTGCTCACACACAGTGTAGAGGAGTGTGGGCTGTGCTCACACACAGTGTAGAGG